>ML685793.1:18590526-18706784 GCA_007922175.1 Pelusios castaneus | reverse complement strand
TGTGTGTGTGTGTGTGTGTGTGTGTGTGTGTGTGTGTGTGTGTGTGTAAAAACCAGTAACAACAAATGAATAAAATAAAAAAGCCAATTAATTTTTGATACAGAGAGGGAATTGGGAATGTCCTGATATGATGTTGAGATACCCATAATTAATATACTCAACATCTGCACATTGAGGTAATAAGTGAATTATATATATACACCTATACTAAATAGATAAGATTAGACAGAAGTTGTAAGATATCAAGAAGCAAAAGAAATATTTGTCATCTCATATTTATCTTTGGGTTTTGTACTGGCTCCAGTCAGCATAATATCTGACCATGGTATGCTAATTATGGACACAAAAACCATTTGCCAATCCTGTGCCAATATCCAATCAGAGCAGCTGGGCTGATTACTGGTCACTGCATTCTTTATTATGCAGTGTACTGAGGAGAGTACTTTAGACTATTGTGCTTTAAGTTCATTAGCATCCAAAGGTTTCAATGTGTCCTCACCTCTGTATTGCCTTTCAGGGATTCTTCAAAGAGCAAAGCTCCAGCAACCAGTGAGAACGTGTGTGACCCAATACTGCAAAACATTCCCTTCATCTTTACACAACAGAACTATGCTAATTCTGTTCTCTGGATTCTTCCATGGCTGAGTAGGTGAGGGTACAACTCACTTCACTTGCTGTTTATGAGCTGGACCAATAATATTATATTGTTAGTGATTTTTGAGTGGCTATAAGCACTGATGTGAAAACTCAAATTTTAAAATCACAAATTAAAATATTTTAAAATTAAGGGCTTTGCATCTCTACCCAGCAAGAAAACAGGAGTTTTTCCATTCCATCTACAAGTAGTAGTTGAAATCAGGAGGAAAATAAAATAGAATACTCAAAATGAGGAGAATTGGGTGCACGCACGCGCGCACACACACACGCACACCTGTCTGGGGAATAAGCTTGGCCATGAGAGGATACAGTCCAGCTCTAGGATGATAGTAGCGTGGCACAGAAGGAGCTCTATCTCCTCTTTCAGGTTTGATGCAGAGCAGGAGAGATCTGGAAAAATAGGAAGGGAAGTTAGAAGGTAGCCAATATGCATGGAACGAGCCACTGAGTCAACTGACTGGAGCTGCTATAGCTCAGTGCAATAGCCTGTGATGCTCTCATAATTTACAATGTAGGTGAGGGGCCCACTCAGCAAATGATGCTTACTATGTTGTGCCTTAGATCTGATCTTGTACACAGCCATCCAATTTTTGAGCTGGGCTAAATCTCTACAGTTCCCCAAATGGGAGGCACACTGAGACCATTTTCTGTTGTTGCCACCCTACAGGACTTTCTGCTTCTGGAATCCATACAAAGGTCTACAAAGGTGGCTTAGCCTTTGCAATAAACCTGGCCTCATATCCCATACATAGAACGGTATGAAGACTTCAAAGAACAGAGCTGTAATATAGTCCCTTATTCATTTACCACAGGTAAATGTCAAATAATCATACCTGTCTAGCTAATTGACCTGTGCATAAAAACAGATCCTGACGTTGAGAGATGCCAACACATTCCATGCTGAGATTGCTATGTGAATCTCGAGATTCCCAGCACTCCTGTAACCTTGACCAGCAGTGGCAAGAACGGAAAAATATAGTTCCATCTGCAGCATTAATATGTAAAAAAAATGACCACTCCAAATGGTAAATGAAAGGACTGCATTAATGACAAAACATTAAACTGTAAATATCTTTTGCAGTGAATGGAAGTTAAAATCTACATTTTCTGCCATCATCAACACAGTATATTCAGAATATGCTGCTCATGACAAATGCGTACAACTTCAGTAGTGCTTCAAGATATGCTTTCCAAAATGAAACAACTAAATAACATAGCACATAATATTTAACTGCCAGAATTACAGTCTTTGTGTTAAATGGTTGAGAACCAGTGAGTTTAAAAGAGAGAGAGAGAGAGAGAGAGAGAGTGTGAACAGTGGCTCTTCTAATCAGTCTATTTATATAGTCTAATAAAAGGCCCTTGTGTGTGCTTTCACCCCCTCTCTCATCTTCCTCCCCTCAGCTTGAGGGGGACAAAAATGGGAAATGAGATCATAGGGGTCTCTGACACTAGAAGAGTGAAAAGCGAGTACTGTACCTGTTTGCATTTTATTGGTTTAATCTGCCGTTTGGGAGACTATTTGCGGAACTGCTATGAATACACAGAGATGGTCATTTACTGGAGGCAAAACATTTCTCAGTTGCTGGGAGACAAATATAAAAAGCTGAAAGGCATGGGCCTGTGAAGCTCTGAGAGTGAAGTTGTGAGGTCTATGTGTGAGAAGGCAAGCCGTGTGACCTATAAGCAATACAAGTTTCTATTACTTGGAACTGCTGCAGATGGACCATTTGGCTTTAGAGCAGAGTGACACTGTTTATAGCACTTAAGATCAAATTGTTAGTCTGAAAATAGTTCTAGTTGGAAGTGGAACTCCACTGAATTTTTGTGATTTAGATAAAATGGAATTTAGATCCCTACCACATCTGATTTTGCAAAAACAAAACCACACTGATAAGAGTTTTGCAAAACCCAAATGTACATAAATAATCCCATTCACTCTTTTCAGAGATTGGGAGGAAGGGAGAGAGGGACAACAAAATCTTCCATCAAAATCCCTTGAATTTTGGGGGGGAAAAATCACAAGCAATTTTAATTTGAACCAGTCTTATGATGAGGCTTGTAGGCTTTACACAACCAAACCACTGCCTCTGAGAACCATCTCTGTGTAATAATCTTACCATTTGTCACTCTTTGACTTCTACTTTATAAAAAGTACTTTTAATCTTTTCCTCTTGGGGCAGGACATAGATGAACATATATGAACTTTAAACTGTAACAGCTGTACTTTGAGTGACCTCCAGGTGCCTCCAGCAAAGCTCTATAAACATTCACCACTTAATAGTTTAAATTTGTGCTGCAGTAAAGGTCAAAAGAGAGGAAAAAAATACAAAGTTCTTCAAGGCCATAAATATGCTGGAAGAGAAGAAATAGTTTCCCCATCTAATTGCTCGTTTAAGTACAAATCTATTTATCTGCTGAGTGTAAGAACACAGCGTAACATAAGAATTTAGCAATGCAGAATTTCCATGTTGTCGTTAATGTTCCAATTAATACTAAATGTCTGGAAGAACAGAATGTGTAATGTTCAGAGTACAGCTGGTCAAAGATTTTTATTTGAATTTTATTACAATGGAAAAATGACTCTTTTCTACACCTGAAGGTTTCATGGAAAGCTCTATTTAAAAAAAAAAAAAAAAGTTTGTCAAAACTGAAAATGTCAAGATTTTGAATTTTTGAAATTCCAGAATTTAGATTTCAATTTTTTGTTTTCTTTTTCTTTTTCTCCTTTATTCTTTTGCCCTCACTTGTGACTGAATGCAAAGAAATTAATAATATTGGGGATACCTTTCACTTTTTTATGATGTTTTTTGACATGGTACAACTTATCAAAGCTTTGACTTTCAAAGAATTCCAGAATGGCAAAGGGATGGTAATGGACCAACAGAACAAAACAAAAAAATACTACCAAGACAAACAAATCATTCAGAAGAACAAAGGACAAAAGAAATTTAATGAGCACTTCAAAATAAATTTTGTAAAACTTTGCAAATATTTTTGAAGGTTAGTGTATTTTCAACCTTGCCAACCAAAAATTATTTCAAAATTATGAAGGTTTTCTTAATTTCTGGACTGGCTCTAGTTTGGAGGAAATAGATAAATGAAGGGTTTGCTACAATTGGAGAAATTATTCTGGAAGAGCTGCATCAGTCAATTCCTCTGTGTGGATACTCTATTCCAATTGAAAAATAATTACTCCACTTCATAAATTATTTGCACTAATTATTCTGTAATAATATCATTTATTTCAGAATAGTCTTTTCAAGAAAGTTATTCTGCATGAGCTATTCCAGTCAATTTCCCTATGTAGGCAAGTCCTTAGTGATCCTCCCCAGCTGGGCTACAAGTGGGTGTGATTTGAAACACAGATTTGGAGAATGGAAACTGAAAAAAAAAAGTGTTCCCATGTTGGATAGAGTCACCTGATAGAAGCTGTACTTCTGACAGACCCTGGCATGTGAACATTCTAGTTGCAGAGAATTTTTAATATTTTACAAACTTACATTTATACCAAGAATCTCCTTATATTGTATTTTTCTGGAAATCACAGCTCCTGAAGTCAACTGATTTTGTGAGCATCTCAGTTCTCATTTAAAAAACAGTAAATAAATAAATAAATGTGGGTCCACAGAAGATATTACCTCTCCCATCTTGTCTCTAATATCCCAGGACCAATACAGCTATAGCCGCATTGCAAACATAGGTGTGGCGAGGGGTAGGGGAGAAAGTAAGTTTAGTCCTCACGGTTGTGTAGAAAAGCCTAAAAAGTTCAGCCAATCATAACCTAAATGCTCAGAAATGTAGGTACCAAGTAAAAAGAACACTATTTTTTTCCTAAATAGTCCATTATTTTTAAGATAATCTACTGAATTTTGGGACGTGCCTCATGATTCTGAATGGATGAGGTTGCCACTACTGCATTTATTAGGAAACTTCTGATGTTACAGTACTGTATATCATCAGTTTTCTATGACATTAAGTGTTGCTGGAAAGTCTTTTCCATAGGGAGCATAGTACAACATGCTGGCATTGTACCCTGCCCTTTTTTTTGTTCAAATACTGGTGGCTTTAAGACTATGCTATGCACATCACTTCACTGGACACCAATCATGTCAAGGGCCTTGCTGATAGGCACTCAACTGGCTACCTATATTCTATTTACAGGGAGGGAGAGAACAGCTTCTCTACCATAGTTCTCTCTCACAGTTTTTTTATTTACATGGCACTCTGCAAAACTTAAAGCCAGTTCCACCAAGGAAAGACACCAAGTGAAGAGATGAGGTAGCCCACATTCTCCAGCGTTTATGATGAACCAGGTACCGTACCTGAGGTAGTGAGGGAAGACATCAGGGGTTGTCTTAAACAAAAAGGAGAACATCTTATCAGGGCAAATATGGCAGTAGAGAACAGTCAACCAGTTTAAATAAAATAAGAAGCTTCCCCCTAAACAGACTTGAATCAAACAACTACTTTGAGGTCCGAAAAAAAAATGGACTAACTTTAAAATGTTCACCTACTGCTACAATGAGGAAACACGCACTATTGAGGGATTAAAGTATGGGTCAGAAATAGAGATGGTCAAGTGATTCATTGCCAATCTGATGAATTTAGACTGTTTTCTGCTTTTGAATGATCAATTGATAGCAGAGCAGTGCTAGAGAACTCTAAGCTGTGCCAAAGGCCGAGTCAGTTTATGGCCAGCTCTAGGCTCAAGGAACCACAAGGGTGGTATAAAACAGCTTTTGCCTCCACATTCAGATCCTACTTAAAAAGAGCTCAACCAACCAGCTCAACTTAAAATTAGGCCCAGAGAAAAAGAATTTTGAAAGTTGCTAAACTATTAGAAATATTTTATTCTGATTCTCTTTTGATGTTAAAGCTACTGATGGGTATTACACACATGCCTGCAGATATTTAAAGATACTCTATGCTCCAACTGAATAAGAAATTCTGTCACATGTATAGGTTGTTTTGCATGAGTTTAGGCATTTTAACTTTCCAATTGATGATTTTTAGCACTGAAAGGGAAACTAGAAGATGTATAATGGTATAGGCTTATTCATGCATAATTTTACATTCCTTTAAAAATATGCCATGTACAGAAGCTGATTGAACATGAAACTAATGCTGCTCTATTAGGGATTTTTTCCTCATATTTTAACTCCGATATATATTTCCCTTGCTAATTTGTTTCAGCTGAAATATTATAATTTCAGAGTTTATCACTCTGGTATCTGTGATCACTTAGGCATTTAGGGTTGGAAATTACCCATCTTGCATGAACAGTAACAACATAAAGGCTTGATCTCACAAACTCTGATGCATAGGGGTAACTGCTCATGCAACACATAACTGTTGAGACACCTGTGGAAAACCGCTGAGTTATAATGAAAATATTGAGTAGTATTTTGGGGAATAATTTCTATAGTCTATAAAAATTCTTTAAATTGTGATATCAGTGGAGTTATGCCAATTTACAGCTGGGGATCTGGCTCAACATGAGTTGATCAAGGCCAATATTAAGTCCCAAGAGAAGGCACTTCAGATCAGCAGGCTTCAACATAAGTCATTTAATATTTGTCTAGCTATCTGACAGAGATGAGGGGTAACATGTTGGTGTATACACATTTTTATGTTATTCATTTACAGTGAACATAGTCCTGTGAAAGGCTCCTTCTCTTCATTCCCTCTGTTTTGTAGAAGCAATTTGAGCCAGAAATCCTTTTCCTTGTTTTGTGATAAGTTCCAGAGGGGTAGCCATGTTAGGGTATATAGAAAAAACAAAAGTCCTGTGGTACCTCAAAGACTAACAAATTTCTTTGGGTGTAAGCTTTCATGGGCTGCAACCCACTTCGTGCAGCCCACGAAAACTTATATCTGAAGAAATTTGTTAGTCTTTAAGGTGCCACAGGACTTTCACCGTTCTTCCTTGTGTGTGACTTTTGACTCCTCTCAGGCACCAAGGCATTTTTGCCTTCCCCCATACGTCCCTGATAGCATAAAATTATTTCTCCCCTTCCGCAGACCCTGCTGGAAACCTAGGAGAGATGCAGGGGGAAGTTCGTCTTCCCCATAATCAGTCTTTGCAGGAGCAGGCTCTGGAAAAATGTTTTGCCTTGCACTGATAAAAGCTGACTCTGTCCTCAGAACCAGGAATAGAAAATTAGTAAGTTTTTTTACCTTTTTTTTAATGACAAAATACTGAGTTTATAGTAAATTTCATATTATTATTATGGGGTTATTTGGATGAAACCATCTTTTAAACAATATTTTACTGGGGAAAGTAGGAACATCAGTAGCCTCACTTTTTAATATCATTATGCTTAGATTTGTTCTAGTATTCCCTAGTTCTATACAGAAATGTGTTGGATATTATGTGACATGAGTTTATAGGTTATTAAGCTCAACTCTATTTGGACTAATATATTGGTCTTACTATGGAATTATTCCTATTTGTAGGTTGAAATGAATGTACACTTTAAAAATACCTTAGTTATTAATAGAAATAACGAGCCACAACAATGAATTGGTATAATCATGTAAAAATGTGATATAATGTTCAGTAGTACAACAAAAAAGCCATTGGTTAAACAATCAAAATGTAGTGTTTGAATTTACAGAAGGGAAGAATCACTGAGGCTACTAATATTCTTTGTAGAATAGAATAACTACATTTAATCTATAGTATCATTTAATACTAGGGTTTGGAGGATTAACACTAACAGCCAAAAAACTTCATCCCAAGCAGTACTTGGAGTGAGTAGCAGAAGACCATCCTGGAAAATTTGTGGAGAACAAAATACAGAGAGGGGCAAGTCATGCACTCTAGCCAAGTTTTAGAAAGGAGTTCCTTTAGCTGTTCCTGATAACATGCACATCAGCCCTCTTTGGTGCATCGTATCCCATGCTGCAGTCCAAGCAGAGGGACAAGTCCGAACTGCTTCCAAGAGGATTCCTTGTTGTGATGCATAAGTGGTGAGGCCAGGACGTAGAGCAAAGACGTGACCTCTCCATCAACACAAAATGCCTATAATGTGGGTTTTTCATTGTACGTATGGTGGTTCTGAAAGCTTATGCCCTGGTGTACTTTTCAGAGGGGTGGCAACGACTTCTTCAGACAGTGTAAGATAGCCCAGGAACTCTGCAATTATAAAATCATAGGCCTCAGCACTGATCTCAGGGGCCAGTACAGTTCCATTCATTTCACCGGAGTTACTCTTGACTCACACCAGTGTGAGGGAAATGTGATATTTGGAACTGTACTTTTAAGTGGTTTAGCTTCCCAGACAGGCAATACGAGGAAGAGGTGCTGCAGCAGTTTATGCTGTGTTATGCAGAGGCTCTTGGTAACTATCACTGAAAAAAGGTTCTTTTCCAAGCTCTTTGGGATCAGAGCCCACAGTGATAAGTGAACACCACAAGAAGAATTGAGTCCAGGTTGGTTTTGAAAGTACATATTGCCTTGCTCACCCTTTCCCATGTCAGAGCATATTCTGATCCTTTATTACCAAAGACAGCAACTCCTCCTACTTGTCACACAAAGCTGCTCTTTTTTAAATATGTACCCTGACTGATATGCCAAATCTGCCTGGTTCCCCACAGCAAGAGCCTTCATCATTTATAAGAAGGTGACAGTCTTGGTAGTTACAACAAAATTACCTATTTTGACTCATGACAAGTACAACACACCCCCCTTTGATGCTTGATTGCCTTTTATTGACGTTTCTTCTTTCAGTGTGACCGTGCCAAACCATACTCATTCAATCACCTGTAGTTTGATGCAAGCTTCATGTATGCTATGTGCTTAATTCTTTAAGGAGATTAAAAAAATAAAAACAATCTGAAACCTCTTTAATAGTAGATTGCATGGAGTTCACCAAGGTACCTTCTGATCTTGTAAACCAGCAGTCACAGAAATGACAGAAAACACATGCTAAGCCAAACTTACCAGAAAGTCTAGTAAACTGCTCTCATATTCCCTAATAACTCACAGAGTCCCTATGGCTATGTCTACACTGGGTAATTTAAGTCGACTTTAACTAAGTCGACTTTAACTAAGTCAACTTAAAGTCGACAGTGAGTCTACACTTAATTTTTAAGTCGACTTAAAGGGGAACTTAAAAAGTCGACCTAGAGCATCCACATTGGACGCTTAGGTTGACTTTGTGGGGCTTAGGGGGACCTAGGGCAGGTCCACAGGGGAAGGGGGGCACCCCTTGCCCAATGCCAGGGGGCTCAGCCTTTGCCCCATTGTACATAGGTACAATGGGGCAAAGGGGGACAGGGACCCTGGCAGGTCATAGGGGCAGGGTGAGCAGACTCTGCCCTGCGGGGTGGCATGCCAGGCTCCCCCTGTGCCCCCCCCAGCAGGGAGGGCATTGGTGTAGCCCTGGGGTAGCCCTAAGTCAACTTAGAGCTACCCCATGGCTACACTGGCTTAAGTCGACTCTAGGGAGTCGACTTAAGCCTTAGGTCTACTAGAAAGGAGGTTTAATAAAGTCGACTTAATTTTAATTAAGTCGACTTTATTTTCCTTAAGTCGACTTAAGCAAGCTGCTTAAGTCGACTTAAGGAAACTGTATTGTAGACGCAGGGTAAATTAAGTCGACTTAAGCAAGCTTAAGTCGACTTAATTTACCAGTGTAGACGCAGCCTATGAGCTGTTCTACATTGTTAAAGAGAGCTCTAAAAACATCCCACTTTTTATATAGAAAGAATTTTAGAAACATACATTATACATAAGAAACTATGACACAGTTAGTGTGCTTCAAACTCCATCAAGAGCTGGTTATTTTCCTCTATCTGAACATTAAGGTAAGAATTTAATTTTTTCTTTCTCCTAAAAGTGATGTATAATGGAAACTATCTGTGGTTAAATAGATAAAGCTTACCGATTTAGTTAGCTCTTTTCATGTGTCTCAACCAAACCTTTCACCATCTGTAACACCTTTTACTCATGTTCTCAACCATTTATAAAGCACATTAGGCAACATGCTTCTAGCATGTATTAACCATTGGTTGACTTTCATGAACTATTTAGAATTGTATTCTGAACATAAAATGACTGAAGAAGTATCAAATAGGAATTTGTGTCCCCAAGCAGACTCATAGCCAGGCAAACGAAATAAGTGAATACGTCTCCAATGAGAGGAGCTGGATAAGACATCATCCCTGATGATCCCAAGCCCACTACAGTAAACACCATCATTTAACAGGGAAAAAGGCATTAATATATATAATATTTGGCTAGACTAATTTTGGCTCCTCCCCCCACCCCATTTGAGGATGTAATTTATGCTACAGTTTACTAGATCCTGCGTTACCTCATGCTGCATGCAAAAAGCCACGGATCACATTCAGAGGAAGTTTTCATTTAGAACCAAGATTTTGAACCCTTAAATCAGACTGGCGAGCAGTTACACAGTTCAGTGATCTGGCTTGAGTTTTTATTATTGTACCTCTGGTGTGAGACCTAAAATATGAATAGGCTGAAAATTATTTAAACTCCGTTTTCTAGGAATCATATAGTTCTTAAAAATGAATATTATCTATGCACTACTCAGAGATGGGCAAATACTACAAAAGATTATTTCTACACATTTGTTCTAAGTTTTAAAACAAATACATTCTAACTCTGCTTTCCTGCATTTTCAGTTAAACCGGCTATCCTAATAAACACATTTACAATATTCACTAAAGTGCTGAATTTTGAAACAAATATTGCATGAGTGAGAATGCCCTGAATTTGCAAAATTGAACCTTTACAGTAAATCTGATTCTAAATGCACCCAGTCACGGAAGCGATTCAAGAGATAAGCCATGTGATCTTTATGTTCAACCAAATCAGGCCAAATTGGAAAATGCAAACACTGAATATGTTAAAGTAATGAAGAGTTGGCAAGACCCATATATTAAAATATATTTGCATAAAATATTAGTCAAATAATTTTGAACTATGAACAAACAGAAAAAGAGTTAAATTAAATGAATAAACTACTGTGAATAGTTTGTCTTGCACTAATACTAAATATGGTAATAAAACTACCTTTTTAAAATGAAAATCTTGTTGACGTGCAAAGATGTTTCTTCAAATTTCTGTTTTTGTAAGAGCAAAACAATGTAACCCATATATTACGTATTTTTATCTTCATTTACAGCAACTTTCATCTGTGACTGTGCATGAAATGTAAGACAGATTTTTTACTGCTAGATGCCATACATCTCAAAGGACCGATAGCATTTTGCATGTCAATGGATAAAACCAGCATGGCTCCTAATCCCATTGAAGTCAATGACAAAACTCTAGCCTCATTATCTACAAGAAGATCAGGATTTAGCAAATAAATATTAAGATACTGGGACAGGTCCTAGTTATGCCAGAGCATCTTCACCCCACTTTGATGACACAAAGCAGCTAAAGAAAGAAGCCTGACCCAGTCCAAGGGACCATAGGCCTGTGCACCAGCAATCAGAACTGCTAGACTGCCTCTTTGCACTATGGGCAGCAAGGTGTGCACAGCCCTATGGCAGCTCTAATCTATGTTGAGAGCCAGTCTAGTCTCCAGCTAGCTCTAGGATAGGTGAGAGTATAAATATGGCCTTAAATCACCTTTAATCTCCCACATGCAATCCTTTGCTGAATTCAGCTCAGCAGGATCATGGAATCTAGTCCATTGTATGTAGTACAATTGGAGGAAATATATTAGATAGCAACAGAATAACATGATTTGAGAAGGACACATTTGCTTTTATGGCTAAAGAACAGTATTAAAGCTGAGTGGGAGCTTTGTAAAGGATTGCAATAGGTATTTTTCTGACAGTGTGCAGATGAATGGCAGTTATATGATTGCCACAGTTCAGCCTGAGTTAAGAAAATGTCACAAAATATCGAAGACATTTTCTTGAAGTCATTTGAAGAGGGACTCCCATGGCAGCTTTCAGATGTTCAGTAATTTAACTGTTATATAACCATGTGTTATGGTAAGCAAAAATGAGAGATGAATTTCTAGGTCTTTTACAAGACAAATGACTAATGTCAGTCATTTTTCTATGGATCTAATTATGTTTTACTATATCATGCAATTGGACATTTACTATATCATGCAATTGGACATTTTAGGTGGTTGACATTACTGATTACTAGGTTTAAACCATAAATGCAAGATATTTATATTTTATATAATAACCTTAACCACAATCCCTAGATTATCTTGTTATAAATGTAGCTTTAAAAAAACATATATACACAATAATGGTGTCTTTGATATACTGGGTCCACTTCAAATATTGACTAGAAAAATAATGTTTTATTAATGTAATGAATATTTAGACTTTTGCCGGGGGGGGGGGGGGGGCAAGACAAGTGCAACCCATTAGGTCCAGAAAATAAATTCTACTGTTACTTTAAAAATTACCAAAAAGAACCCTTTTATTACTGTTTCATTGTTCAAATTAAAAATAAGCCTTCAAAACTGCAGCAAAGCCAGATACAGAAAACATGCAGTTTTAACAAAACAAGAAGTGGACAAAACACTAATAATGCAAACAGAAATGGGAGTGACATCCCAGAACAGAATAAACTTTTTTAGCCATTAAAATGCATCTAGATTACCGAATAAGTAAAGAATCCTTGTTAAGCTAGTATTGGTGTTTGCTCATGTTTCCAGCACTCATGAAGACTGGCATACAATTGCCAATCTGCCTCTTGTAATTTCAGTATACATGATGTCCTGAGAATTCAAGGAATCAATGAGAGTGCAAGTAATAGAAAGGTAAGGATTTATTATTACCACTTCCCTTAGCTAGTTGTCAAAGCTCTTGAGAACATGATAGAGCAGCAGGTCTCAGACTGTGGGTCTGGAGCCCAAGGTGGATCCTGACCCTATTTTATTGGGGTCACCAGGGCTAGCATTAGACTTCCTGAGATCCAGGGCTGAAGCCAAAGCCAGAGCCCCAAAGCATGGGGCTGAAGCCAAAACCTGACGACTTCAGTCCTCGGTGGCAGGGCTCAGGTTACACAGCCCTATTAGTAAAATGGGGAGGAGGTGGGAAATGCTCCCAGAGATAACTTAATTTGAACAGGCTATTTACATACAATTCCTCCAGTGACATTTGGTGAGTCACCATAATTACATATGAACTTGAATTTGGGGGAGGGTATTTGGCTCTCAGGGAAGCTCAAGGAGGAGAAAGCAGCCAGGATTCTGCTCAAGGATATTAGTTCTCTGGACTTCCATTCCACAAGGGCTTTTCTGTGCAAGCTGAGTGGTTCCTGCCATTCAGGTGAGTGTTGCCCCACCTACTCAGCACTATAATAATGCTGAATCATTGACCTAATATAGGGTAGGCTTCCACATGGGATAATGCAAGCAGCTCCCTTGGGACTGACCTACAGAGAGACACTTGGACTACTGCTACTCACTGATCCCAACTGTGAGTGAGGCTTAGAAGATGTCTAAGGTGGGTGCAGCAAAGGGACTATCACCTATGGCACTCTCTCACCAGCCAATGGAAAGGGAGTTATGAGGCCTCCTGCCAAAGTCTCCTTGTGCAGGGAAGGCGGGAGTCATTTTACTTTTTATTTGCTGTTCACTCACCTCAAAAGCACCTTGATCTGGAAAGGCATGACAGAGTAGCTTTTTTCCCAAAAGGCTCCCCTTACTGATTGTCACTCCATCACTGCAATCCGGTTTCTCGATCTATAATTCACTGTGCTCTCTCTTCAGGACTAAAGTGGGGGTCTATATAACAACTTAAGTGGAAGGCAAAGTTTTGCTGCACCAGCTGTTGTGATGGCACTTCCAAGTGATTGGTGAGGAACCCAGGCCCTCCCGCTACACTGAGTTCCATCCCAGGAAACCTATAACCAGCAGCCAAGGTCTACACAGTGTGGCTCCTTGCTAATGTTTCTCAGGGCTTCTTACCCTGTCTTTCCCACACAACTCCTCCAGGGTTTACCATTCTTCCAGAACTTATTCTGTTCCCCTCCATCCCACCACTCTGAGAGCAGTTGCAGATTCTCTTCCTACAGCTCCACTACTACAAACGTCCTCTTTTTTGTAAATCTAGCTCAGCTCCTCTGCCAACTAGACTTTCTCAGTAATTAGTGTTTATTAGTTCCTGGGTTACCTGGGAAGGTTAACTGGCCCCATCTTGGCCACCTTAACTCTTTCAGGCTAGTGTGCGAGTGAATACTCCATCACATTTGCAAATATACTGTGTTTTCTTCTCCTCAAGTTTATGACTGTGTTTTCTTTCCCCTCTATATACAGTATTGGAGTACTGCGAGTGAGGAAGATCTGAGAGAGATCCAGAGAGAGAAAGAGAGAGAGAACTAATTTTCCCAGGTTTCTGAGTGGGAACTCAAGCCAAGTTTGCTGTACATTTATTAATCAATGTTTCACAACCTGTGCCAAATTGTTCGGTGGTTTTATGTCTTGCTATGTACAATGTAATGCAATTTGTAGTGGAGGAGAATAGAAATGGATAAATTCAAGATGCAACTGACTAGCTTTAAAAACATTATATCAGGGAGCTTAGATCCTATCAGTACTGAGATGATACAATTTTATATTAATTCTCCAAGTAACAGCTGTTGTTTCGATTATACAGTGGCTTGATGTACCAGATTGCAAAGGCTTATCCAAGAATCCAGAGTACAGTATGTCTTTGAATACTTGGCACTGCATGTAGTTGGAACTATAAAATCACACATAGAAATCAATGTACTTTATCATTTTAAGATTATAAATTGCTTTATAGAAATCTGTTTATTTAAATTTTTCTACTTTATGGAGTATCTGGTCATTAGCTTTCAACAACTCAAACTTGTATTACATATGAGTTTAGGTGTAGATTATGCTCTGTGGGCAGATCTCCTCCAGTCAGAGCCAGCATTTGGCATGAACAGACTAATCAATTTGCCCCTATTCACTTTTTTTAGCAAGTGTTGTGTGTGGGGAGACCCAAAAATGTTGCTACTTAAGGCCCCCCAAAGGGCTAGCACTGCCTCTTCCCACACTTTCCATCCACCCACCCAGAAAGCAGGCTCAAGGGCTACGTCTACACTAGAAAAGTTAAGTCGACTTTAATAAGGTTGACTTAAAGTCAACCTTATTAAAGTCAACTTAAAGTGGACTAAGTTGACTTAACAAAATGGACTAAGTCGACTGAAAGCTAAGTCGACCTAACCACCCTTAAGTTGACTTAATAAAGTCGACTTAAAAGTTACTCCATGTCCACACTTAAGGGTCCTTGAGTCAACTGAAGGGTTAAATCGACTTAATGAGTGGTAGTAACAAAGTCGACTTAAGCTTTCATAAAGTCGACTTAAGGAATTTAAGTCAACTTAATGAAAGCCTAGCGTGGACGTGGCTTAATTTAAGTTGACTTAAGCCTCCTTAAGTCGACTTAAATTGCCTGTGTAGACATAGCCAGGGGCCTCTGAGGCACTGTACTTGAGGTCCTGGAATCTCACATGGAAAGAACAGGAATCAGGGAAGTTCAGGATCAGCAATGGCTGTCTGACATACACTGGTACCCTGCCAACCTGTGGAATTCTCTTGGGAGGAACAGGTTCCAGGGGCAGCTCTAATATGGATGCCTAAGCCAAGAAGCCAGGAGGCTCTGGCACTGTTATAGAGACACAGGTCTCTGAACAGATTACCCTTAGCTCCACAGATTTCCAAAGGTTTGAGCATTATCTGCCACTTCTACAGGAGACAAACCCACCCACCTCAGAAGGGAGAATTTTGAGAGTACAATGGGATTTCCTCTCCCATTGACATTTTTCCCAAAGATGTTTCTTGCAGAAGGGAACATATAGGGCCCTAATTAGAAAGTATGCAGAGACAAAAGTTACAGGGAGTGAGGTTTATTTTCCCGATCCCTGCTTTGCTGCAACAATCAGTGGAACAAGGCCTTGAACTTGGGCTTCCCTAATTTGTTCAGAACTGGGATCCCATTTATTTTTTCGTGTAGCCTCTGAAAGACAATATCGGTGTGGATCTTCCCCTTTTTCTCCCAGTACAGCCACTTTCGTTCATACCAATGCATTAGTATTTCAAGATTTTAGTAAAATTATTGATAGTATTTGGGCAAAGTCAGAAGTACTCAGGTTTTTAATCCTAATGTTATTTGTTGTACTCATTTAAATATTTTTCCCTGGAAGATAAAATTAAAGAGAATAAAATATTGTTTATTACAGTTGTATCAATATGGTAACTTATCTTTAATACAAATATAGAGCCAAAGCCAGCCTCTGAACCCTTTTAATTTGCGTTTCAATTCCAAAGCTTAAGAATATACCATAGATTCTACTGCATTTTAACCCCCTTAACTCATTCATTAACTCATAACCCCCTTAACTCATATTTTATCACAGTTAAAACATCATAAGTACATGAAAGATTGAGTAGGGACACAGGAACAGAAATCACTTGTGCAGTGGGTGGACTATGGATAGGATTGTCACTCATGCTCCATGCCTACATAGGGATTCCCACACAAGATTCCCTGCTTACATCACTGCACAGGTTACTTACAGCAAGTAAAATGCAGGGTGGGGGTGGGGTTGTATGGTACTAGATCTAGCTCTGTCACAGAAAAATTCTTTGGGTTCCTTTATTCCTGGCATTTGTGAGAAAGCCAAAATTTAGTCTTATGTAAATGCAAATAATTTTTTTTTTTAAATGTCTTACGAAGAAAGCTAAATTGAAGTTTCCAGCATTGGTTGCTTGCACTTTATGAGCACAAGATTTTAATCAGAACATATGAAAAAAGTACAAATTTTTTCATAATCACAACATACTAAAAATGAGCTGATCCTGTTTTGCACCTGCTTTCCAAAAAGGCCTGTCATTTGAAATATATCTCCAATATTGTGTCTCTAATTCTCTTTGCAAACAGAACCAGATTAAATTAATCTGGATTCCTGTGCACCCCAAATCCATTACTCACTTCACTTACCAGCCATTGCCTCCTTCCACACCTGGAGTGTACAGCAGAGGATGCACTCATTTTCCCCTCCTAAACAGTGATCGTAATATATGGCCCCACTCCAGAGGTGATAGAGGTTTTCTCTTCTATCCGAAGAGCCATAAGTGGTAGTTTTACACAGCAACTGGGGCATATTTGTTTGGGTGAATAAGCCAGGCCAGTGCACTATTCTATGCACAGTAATTTTCTGGGGTGATGTTGAGGCCACATCTCGTAGCTTTAGCTCTTAAAATAAATATCCCATGGAGTAGCTCACCCCACTAAGAGTTATTGTTTCAGACTGCCTTCAGATTCAGGCAGAATTTGCTGAATTGGTTATATTTGGGTCACATTTTCAAAAGTTTCTTCAAACATGAGAGCTAGAAAATTCATTTAAAAAAATGAAAACTGAGATTTTAATGTAATCACATGAATCCAAAACAGAGGGTTTTGAGTTCTAGGCTTATTTTTTGCCACATTTTACTATATTCAGATATACGATAGAGTCATATCCTGAATGGCTTACAAAATTGCACCCATTAATAAAGATGCAAAAACAGAGACTCAAAACTGAAAGCAAGAAAAATAATCCAAAAATAGAATTCTGCAGTTAACGTATCTTTAGGGGAAGGAATGTAAGAAAATGTCTGGGATGCTGTTTGGCGTCCATTAGCTTTAAACAGACAAAGTAGTCATGTGTTGATAAGATAGATATATTAAACTATGGAATATTGTCAGAATGCATCATTAGTTCCAAAGCAGAAGAGAGGATGGAAGTTGCATAAGTGATTTTAAATATTTGCATTTTATAATTGTTTCTACAAAAGACTGAGGATGTTGAATTAAATGACAGACCTTTTTTCTGTGAGAAGTAGCAGAATTTTAACTAGCTTTACTGCCTTTGCTCAGCAGTCAACATATAATATAGGAGTCTCTCAGAGTGCTCTTAATTTATCCCGAATCATTTTTTTAACATGAAGATAAGGAAATCAGTTTCTTTAGTTGATTTTAAAACTTCTCTAAAGATACAGTTCTTTGTAATGTAAATTGCACCCTCCCCTCCAACACCAGGCCAGCATGAGTAATTCTATTTTCTTTGATTGATAAAACTACTATTGGAGACAGATTTTTCTTTTTTTTAAAGATGGCATCCTTTAATTTTGTTTGGTAAACATATTTGCAAATATGTAAATTTGTATTGCACTAAGAGACGTAGGAGGGACAAAATGGGATGGAGGAGGAGAAGAGCTATGGGCTATCTAGGGAGGTGGTAGAATCTCCATCTTTGGAGATTTTTAAGGCTCGGTTAGACAAAACCCTGGCTGGGGTAATTTAGGGGGAGTGGTCCTGCTTTTTAGCAGGGGGTTGGACTAAATGACCTCGTGAGGTCCCTTCCAACCCTATTATTCTATGAGTCTATAAGAGAGAAAGAAATCCTCTTCTAGGCTACAATCCAACCTTTGAAGACATAGCAAAGTTGATTTCCTTTACAAAAACTAAGCACTTTCAATACAATAGAAGCAGGTATGATAGGGAGAAATCCTTCTTTCCCCTCTTTCAAGCAGTGGAAAGATCCTATTCATCTCCTACAGTGCAGCAAGTACTGCCTTACGTGGTAAAATGGGCTGTTAGGATATTCACCACCAGCTAGGAGCAGCTAAGATTGATTGAATGTCTCCCTGAAATTGTGAGAACACATCCAGCTGGATGAAGAGCAAAGAACTCCTTGTTACCCTTCTGTCACTCACTTGATTTCATTATCTCAGCTTCTGCTTGAAAAATATAAAGGATCCATTCCAGGCCCTTCCTTTTGCAACTGGTATATTTTGTTCTGTATACAATTGTTAAGACTCATTCCTTCAAGATACATGAGTGACACGGACTTTTTTGGTGTGTGACACAGCACGCACCACCAAGTGATGATGCCAAAATATGATAAACAGACAAGTACCTGAGCAAAAGTCCAGATTCAAGCCCCCTAGCTGAGAGAGGGAGTTGTTCTTATCAGAATCTGAACCAGGCTCCCAATCTGAATGCTGTAGCTGACTGCTACTATTACTAATACAATGGACTAACTAAATCAACCAGCTTGGAAAACCCTTTAATTTTGGAACATTACAAATCTGAATGTTGAATGAATCAGATCTGAATATTACAGCTTACAGATATAACTAAAAGAGGGAGGAGACATGGTTTGATGTGAAATTTTAAACATATACAATAGGTAATTTAAGTTTAAATGTTGCTTTGCTCAAGCCACTATTTAGGTAGGAATCAAGAGTGAGGCAACACTTGGGCCTAAAATGAGTGGCGTACTTTCTAATGATGCAGAGATAAGAAATACACTATTATTGCTACTACAACTAATGATTAATATAGTATCGTGTGCAATATTTAGATATGTTTTTCATATACCATCAGGCACTGCTATATCAGTGCTTCTCAGATGACAAAAATAATTTATTGTGATTGGAAAATTGATCAGACATTTTATATTATTGATTAGGCTTTGGTACTTGGTAGCTAGTATATACTTAAAACAATCATTAGTAAAATATATGATTAAAACAATGTTGTAAGATATTTTTAATAATAATTGCTTGGTTTATAATAGAAGGCATATTAAAAAATTGATTATCATGTGATACAACTGAATGAGTGAACCCTGAGCAGTCACTATTAATATAGTACCGTTGACCTCTTCAAGAGCAGTTGTAATTTTGGAGAACCACAAACTGTCTACATACGGACCACTTTCAAGAAAGGTTTTTTTACAAAACAAAGCCAAAACATTTTTTTGTAGATAGCAAATTTTGATCTCTCTACATTTTTTTTTTAAACTTTGAAGTCTTCACAGCCACCTTATGAGCAGACTCAGTATTCAGGAAAGGAATGTTTTCCTATTAACCAAAAGTGCACAGATACTCAGGATTTTACTGGCAAAATAGCTCCAACTCTCCCTGCCACTGGGCTACTGGGGAATCTTGGACAAGTTTCTTCATCTCTCATTTCTTCAGCTTTCCCATCTGTAAAATGGGGATAATGAACCTACACTTCATAAAATTCTTTGCAGTCTCCCAAGAAGTTCTATATAAGAGCTAGATTGTTACTATTAAATCCATCTAACAGGAATAAACTGAAAGGATGGCCACGCTTACAGTTTGACATTTATACCAGTGGTTTTCATTATTGTGTTGCGACACATGATTCAGTGTGTCGCCGGGAGCCAGCCCCAGTGAGATGCTGGAGCATGGCAGCAGCTTCCCACGGCTGTAGCTTTCTGGCAGTGGAGCTAGGTTTGAGTGCCAGCGGCCAGAGGGAAAGTGGCAGCAGCGGACTTGGCAGTGGTTGCGTGCTACAAACCATGGCGCTAAACAAAAAAGCTTGAGAACCTCTGATCTATAGGATAATACTTTTACTATTTTCTTGGCACCTCAGCTTCTACAGTCCCACTCCATTCATTCTGTGCTAGGTTTGAAAACCCCTCACCTCCCTTTCCCAGCACTCTTGCAATACCCAACAGGGAGTGGGAAGCCACATACTCCCCTCCTCCCCCCGCCCCACCATTCCCACCTGTCTGCAGCTTAAAGTAAAGCCTAAAACACTGTCACACTTGCCTATTACCACAGCCTGTCTGCTACAAAGGGGGCTCCCTTCCCTCCTGTCCCACGCCTCCCTCCATCCAATGACAGGATCTGGCTCCAAGCTGTGTCACAAACTTTCCTTTCTCCTCTGTTACTCCTCTCCTGCAGTGAGTGTGAGGACCTCGCTGGAAAAGGGTGGATGGGCTGATGGAAGCCCATAAATAGATATTGAAATGATTATGGAGTTACCTTATTGAACTCTTCTTCTTTTATCTGCCAGGGAACCCCAGATATCTAATAATAAAGTTGAAGCCTAATTAAACCATGCTCAGTTTCTCCCATCTCCTTCTGGTAT
This sequence comes from Pelusios castaneus, assembly GCA_007922175.1. Taxonomy (NCBI): domain Eukaryota; kingdom Metazoa; phylum Chordata; order Testudines; family Pelomedusidae; genus Pelusios; species Pelusios castaneus. The sequence continues at coordinate 18,686,213 of ML685793.1, read as the reverse complement.
AGCTGGACAATGAGGCAAGTAAAACATGCAATAAGGAGTCTATTTGTCTTGTTTTGTTCTGTTAATATATATATACACAAATTAAAACTTAAGCATTTTTATTTTTGCAAGCTGTGAACTGAAATAAGCATCACTTTTCAAGTGACATACCAAAATTACAGACCAGGTCCAAGAACTATTAATAAGTTTTAGTATGTAGAATCATAGGGATGGAAGGGACCTCACGAGGTCATCTAGTCCAACCCCCTGCTAAAAAGCAGGACGACTCCCCCTAAATTACCCCAGCCAGGGTTTTGTCTAACTGGGCCTTAAAAATCTCCAAAGATGGAGATTCTACCATCTCCCTAGATAGCCCATTCCAATGCTTCACCACCCTCCTAGTGAGAAAGTTTTTCCTAATAGCCAACCTTGACCTCCCCAGCTGTAATTTGAAACCATTGCTCCTTGTTCTGTCCTCTGTTACCCTCGAGAACAGCCTACCTCCCTCTTCTTTGGCGCACCCCTTCAAGTAGTTGAAGGTTGCTATCAAATCTCCCCTCAGTCTTCTCTTCTGTAGACTAAATAAGCCTAGTTCCTTCAGTCTCTCCTCATAAGTCATGTGCCCCAGCCCCCTAATCATTTTTGTTGCCCTCCGCTGGACTCTTTCTAATTTGTCCACATCCTTTCTGTAGTGGGGAGCCCAAAACTGGACACAGTATTCCAGATGCGGCCTGACCAGTGTCGAATAGAGGGGAATTATCTCGATCTGCTGGCAATACTCCTACTGATGCAGCCTAATATGCCATTGGCCTTTTTGGCAACAAGGGCACACTGTTGACTCATATTCATCTTCCCATCCACCATAACCCCCAGGTCCTTTTCTACAGCGCTACTGCTTAGCCGATTGGTCCCCAGCCTGTAGCAGTGCATGGGATTTTTCCGTCCTAAGTGCAGGACTTTGCACTTGTCTTTGTTGAACCTCATGAGGTTTCTTTTGGCCCAGTGTTCCAATTTGTCGAAGTCTCCCTGGATCCTGTCCCTGCCCTCCAGAGTATCTACCATTCCCCCCAACTTGGTGTCATCCGCAAACTTACTAAGCACGCAGTCTATTCCATCATCAAGATCATTAATGAAGATGTTGAATAGGACCGGCCCCAGGACCGACCCCTGGGGCACTCCACTCGTTACCGGTTGCCAACCAGACATCGAGCCATTGATTCCTACCCGCTGAGCCCGTTGATCTAGCCAGTTTTCGATCCACCTTACGGTCCACTCGTCCAACCCATACTTCCTTAACTTGCTGACGAGAATGCTGTGGGAAACCGTATCAAAAGCCTTGCTAAAGTCAAAGTATACCCCGTCAACGGCTCTTCCCTCATTCACAAATCCAGTCATCTCATCATAGAAGGTATGTACCTTATCATGTATCATAGAAGGTATGTACTTTATAACCTGTATACTGAACTTTCAAGACGAAACCCAAAATATTTTCTGCTTATTCTAAAACCTCTGTTGAAAAGAGTGCAAATGGATAGTTCACTGTCCTATTCCACATTGACATTCATAGTCTTAAACAAAAAACAAAAACAAAAAAAAACCCCACCAAAAACAAAACAAAAACACACCTGCCCTTGTTTCCATGCAAGCAAAAATAGCTTCTTTTTTTCTGAAGGATTGTAAAAATGTAAATTAAATGAGAAAAGTACAATTCCATCATCTGGCTTTATTTCAGACTCATTTATACTTGCAAAAATGTCTGAGAATCTCATTCATTTTAAACAGAAGCAATTTTAATATGGAGTCAGTATAACAGGACTTTAGATCCAACATTACTTTACAAATTCCATAGAGGAACTAATCAAGCAAGGAGTACTGTTTCTATTATTTTTCAATGTTTTTGTTACCCAGCAAGGTTTTAAGAACAACAGGCTAAGCTCTTGTAACTGGAACGTTTTTTCATGGGTCTTGATATTAATGGCAATTTTGATTAAGAATAAGCTACTGTACACTTCTGGTGAGGATATTCTTTTGAAGTTAAATGGTGGAAGTGGATGAAGTGATCTGCATTTTAACATACTTTGGTTTTACCATGCTGAATATTTCTCTTCAAAAGGTTTGTCATCATCCCTGGAAAAATTTTATCTTCTCCTTTCATTCAAATCTACTTAGACCAGGAAACAGCAGAATTGCTGAAATTGGACTAGTCGAAAGTGTAACAGAATTCCATGGAACTCTTTGTCAGCTGCCCAAAACAAAAAGGTCATTTCAGCAAAATCAGAACTGATGCAAGAGGCATTCATCTTTATATTCTGCACACTTTGTTAATCATTGACTGAACAACACTATGCCTAAAGCCAACTGACAGGAATTTTAACCTGATTAAATGTCCCAGTATGCTTTAATACCTTTAAATGGAATTTTTATGGCCTGTTCTGCACGCATATTATTAATACAGTACCATCAAGAAAACCACAGACACACATAATAGCTCATCAATTTGTAGCTAAGCACTTCTGACCTTGAAAAATCAGCTGTCTTTCAGATTAATGTAGCTACATTTGGGCAGGAAAAGAAGCTATGAAATTGTCATGCTTATTTTTGTCACATGTCTGCACTGGAGTATGGAATAAAGGCCATGCTGTTGGCTTTTTATTGATATTGCTGTCAACCTCTGACATCTGAATTAGAGTCTCTGGGACCTTTTCCTAATAAAAATCCACTCAGACATTAACATTTCAGCTACTAGAGATCACAAGATGCATTGCTAGTGGGAAAATGCATTTAGCCTAAGTTTGACACCCCAGCTAGCCAATTTTCACATTCCCTAAGCACACAGAGACCCTAAAGCACTTTAAAAACAACTCTAGTATCAACCATGGCAGCCACCCACAGAATGGGTCAAAACTTATGCTGGAGGGGAAAAAAACTGTTGCAGTATGAATGAGAAATTGAAGTGATGAAAAGATGTTTTTTTCTAGGATGAGACAACAGAGAGATAGGTACCTTAGTGTACCAACTGCTCTAGCGTCTAGGAGCTATACGGATGATGATTAGTAATGGGTCTTTCTTCTGTAGGTTGTGGCAATGATAGAATGTTATACCTCCTATCTAGTAGCTATTCAAAGGTCTTTGTGACATGAAAGAATTTCAGTACTATCCTGCCAGAGAGGTTTCACTTTATGAAAACTATCCTAGCATTTTGGCACCTGTCTTAGGTAGCACACAAGCATTTTTTTTTATTACATATTTATCCCCAAAACACCTCTAAGAGGTAGAACAGCATCCCCAATTTACAGATGGGGAAGAGAAAACAGAGAGACTTGCCCAAAGTCATATAGTATGTCCATGGTGGAGCAAGGAATTGAATCTAGCTCTCTCTGGTCCCAGACTAGCACCTGAACCATGAAACATTACTTCCACCTTAATAGGCAGCTTCAGGAGAGGCTAAACTAAATTAACCTCTATCCATAGAAATGGCTTCTCTAAACCAGACTCAACAGAAGTTTGTAGGCCTGTCAGCCTGCAGCTTTTTACTAGTAGTTAAGTCGCTAAAACTAAAGTAAAGATAAAAACATTTTATTAAAAAAAAAAAACCAATTAGTGCCCTGATACTACACCACTGAAATCTTGACTTCATTGGGATAAAGTGCACACCCTCTGAAAAGCAGTTAATTTCTATGGTCTGATCCAGTTTGATAAACTCAGGGAGTTGCACTGGACTCTGCAACACACAGTACCAGACTTTGTTACTAGAACTATAACAAAGGGGAAGGGAATCAGCTTCAGGGAAGATTAAACGAATAAGCAAAGCTACCTTGCTAATGACATCAGTATAATGTCTCTGTGCATCACACCTGAGAAACTTGGGAAATAGGTACATGAGAGTGAATTATGCCAGCTATTTTTGGATATATGTATATAAAATCCTGATGGAAACATTCACAGGGGTACTTCCCCAACAGGCTGTTAATGGAATATGCTTAAAGACCTTCAAATCCTGAATTTTAAACTCGTTAGAGATAAAGTTGTGTGGAAAGATTTGCCATATTTACACAAGAATTTTAAGTAACTGCACATGCATAAATGGCTATTTATGGTCACACAATGGCTATTTATGGTCACACAATTATCCAATTTATGTTGGAATGAAAACTGACCAGCCAGTCACACTCATGTTTCATGTAACCAACTGCATAACTAATTTAAAAAGGAAATCAAAAGGCTGGTCAAATTTTCAAACATTCAATTTTGCATTAGAAAACCAGTGAAATGCTTCTTCAATTCATTTTTTCAAGACTCCCTTGCAGCAATATTTATCGAAGTTTCAGCAAAAGAATATCCTTGACATTTTTTAGTCTTAGAAATAATTTGCTAACATATTATTAAATATCTCTGAATATTAATTGTCTCAGAGAGCTGTTATACCATGTTTTTCAATATACAATTCTTTTAATTATTGTTGTCTAACTTTTTTTTCAATTAAAAAGGATTTACTGGATTTTATGTAAGATTACAATTATACATTCATTCAAAAAATGAAAAGAGGCAGGTTTAAAGAAAGGATGAAAGAATGAACAGTAAAAAGTGAGACAGAGAAAGGAAGAAAGAAAGGAAAAAGTGATGTGCGGCTTGTTAAATGAATGAAGAATATACAATCATAGACCCACAGAAGTACAGGACTGAAAAAGAGACCTCAAGAATTCCTCTAGTCCAGTCCACTGCACGCAAGGCAGGACTAAGTATTATCTAGACCAGGGGTGGGCAAAGTACGGCCCGCGGGCCGTATACTGCCCAGCTGACTTTTTTATCTGGCCCGCAGAGCTACCCCCGCGCAGTAGTGAGGGACCCCCGCGCAGCCCGGCAGCCCCCGCTGCTCCCTCCAACCCCCAGGGCAGCCGCTTTGCCGCGGCACACCGGGCCTGCGCCCGCCCTCTGGGCTGGCACTCCCTGCCCCCAGGGTGGGACAGGCAGGCTCAGGCCAGGGTCCGGAGCGCGGGCCTGCCTGCCTGCCCCACGCGGCCGGGCCAGAGGGGTGGCTGCGGCAGCGGCGGGCTCCCGGGCTCCCACCCACCATCCACCTCCTTCCCGGGGCCGGGGCCAGGCTAATCCACAGCCTCGGCCTCCCAGCACCGGGCCGGGATCAGCCTCCGGGGCTGGGGTATGCTCCCCCCCCCACCGGCGGCTTCCCAGGGCCACGGTAGGGTCCTCCCCCGCCGGCGGCCTTGGCTTGCTTCTTTCTTTCTTTCCTTCTTTCCCTCTTTCTCTCTTCCTTCCTTCCTCCTTCTTTCTCTTCCTGTTTCCTCTTCTTTCCTTCTTTCTCTCTTTCTTTGCTTCCTTCCTTCCTTTCTCTTCCTTCTCTTTTTTCTCTCTCTTTCTTTCCTTCTTTCTTTCATTCTCTCCCTTTCTCTTCCTTCCTTCTTTCTCTCCCTTTCTCTTCCTTCCTTCATCATCCTGAAATGGTAGATACTCTGGAGGGCAGGGACAGGATCCAGGGAGACTTGGACAAATTGGAACACTGGGCCAAAAGAAACCTCATGAGGTTCAACAAAGACAAGTGCAAAGTCCTGCACTTAGGACGGAAAAATCCCATGCACTGCTACAGGCTGGGGACCAATCGGCTAAGTAGTAGTGCTGTAGAAAAGGACCTGGGGGTTATGGTGGACGGGAAGATGAATATGAGCCAACAGTGTGCCCTTGTTGCCAAAAAGGCCAATGGCATATTAGGCTGCATCAGTAGGAGTATTGCCAGCAGATCGAGGGATGTGATAATTCCCCTCTATTCGACACTGGTCAGGCCGCATCTGGAATACTGTGTCCAGTTTTGGGCTCCCCACTACAGAAAGGATGTGGACAAATTAGAAAGAGTCCAGCGGAGGGCAACAAAAATGATTAGGGGGCTGGGGCACATGACTTATAAGGAGAGACTGAAGGAACTAGGCTTATTTAGTCTACAGAAGAGAAGACTGAGGGGAGATTTGATAGCAACCTTCAACTACTTGAAGGGTTGCTCCAAAGAGGAGAGAGCTAGGCTGTTCTCGAGGGTAACAGAGGACAGAACAAGGAGCAATGGTTTCAAATTACAGCTGGGGAGGTCAAGGTTGGCTATTAGGAAAAACTTTCTCACTAGGAGGGTGGTGAAGCATTGGAATGGGCTATCTAGGGAGATGGTAGAATCTCCATCTTTGGAGATTTTTAAGGCTCGGTTAGACAAAACCCTGGCTGGGGTGATTTAGGGGGAGTGGTCCTGCTTTTTAGCAGGGGGTTGGACTAGATGACCTCGTGAGGTCCCTTCCAACCCTATTATTCTATGATTCTATGATTAGACAAATCATTGATGAAGATATTGAACAGAACAGAACTGAGGACCAATCCCTGCAGAAAAAATAATACAGCAATCTACAGTGTGCAACAGTGGATGATTGATCAGCCATGCAAAGAATAACTACTCTGGGTTATATCCTGTCCCTTATTCTATCACTATTGTACAGGCATAGACATATTACAGAATCTGCTCTTGCCCCTGGGTCACCAATAGTGGAGGGAGGGTGGATGGGGGCCTGTCACAGTATAATCTTAGGCAGGTAGCAAAATATCTCTTAGTGTGCCCCTCCCTTCAGTGCTGTGACGAAAGTCCACAACTGAGTGCTTTGGCCAAGATTTTCAAAAAAAGGAGGCTAAAAATCAGACTCGTAAGTCCATATTTAGGAATGCTTAATTTTCAAAAGTGCTGAGAACCCAGAAGACCCTATTGACCTGAATGAGAACTGTTTGGCACTTGGCCATTTTGAAAATTTGGCAGGTATCTGAGTACAGATTTAGGGGGACTGACTTTAGGCTCTTTTTGGTTACTCATTTTAAATTAAACCTTGATTTTTGTAAATAACTTCAAAATGAGTAGTCTCTTTTGGGGTTATTTTCAGGTCATTATGTGATTGCTCTGCCAGACTCTCAGGGCTATATGACTCAGTCTGTTAGAATGCTCAATTCCCTTCTAATATTTTATAATAGCCTGCTGTATCATAATGAAGATAATCATGAACAATCAACTGCACAGGCCCATCACCATAATGCGGCCTAAATGGGGTCCTTAAAAGTGACCTGCAAAGAAGAAGAAAAAAAAGGCCTCTGCCAAATTTTTGCTTCTTTGTGATGTATAATATCAAGAACTGAAAGAGTATTTCAAGGGAAAACTTATCACACGTATTTAACATAAAACTGAGTGCCATGTAAACCTGTCAGATTCTGTATCAACTGGAAACACTTGTGAAATGATGACATCACATGAGCCTGAGGCCCCAATTCAGCGAAGTACATACATGTGCTTACCTTTAAAAATGTATCAGTTCACATTGATACTTCAGCATGTGCTTAACCTTAAGCACTTAAAACATTTGCTCAAATGCTTTACTGAATAGGTGTGGCCTTAAAAAGGAATTTTGAAAAGCAACACAGATGCCTAGAAGCAGAAGTTCCAGTGAAAAAAACATGATTAAGGTCCTTCTAAAAGCCCTAAAGGCTTTTGATTATCTCTCTTCTACTTCAATTTATGCAAGTTCTTAGGAGCTTTAATGAATTAGAGCCTATAGGCTGAGCAACTGAGATGGGGAGGGATTGTTAAGCTAAACTGTATAAACCCCTTTGTGTTAATGCTAATTTAACTTCATTGGACTAGTGAACATTTTCTTTAAATCTTTCCTGAAGTTTCAACGTCCAACGTTTAATCACAGCGGGTATGTCTACACTTGTGCCTTAGGTCGACGTAACAACACTTAAGTTGAACAGAACGCCACGTCCACACTGGGCGCTTATTAAGTCGACTTAAGCGCTTCCTTAAGTCAACTTAATAACATGACCTCTTAAGTCAACCTTGTTAAATCAACTTAAAGCCAGTGTGGACAGGTATGTCTACACTACAGACTCTGTTAAGTCGACTTAACAAGGTGGACTTAAGTCAACCTTAAGTGTAGACGCTCCATTAAGTTGACCTAACAAGGTCGACTTTAAGTCAGCTTAACAGAGGCTGTAGTGTAGACATAGCCAGCATGAGCAGTTCCAATATAAATGCTCTAGGAAAACTAGGGAAGCTCGGATGACGTTTCTGATACTGATAAGTTGGTTCCTGTTTTTCAGATGGTCTTTTCTCTCTTTAGCAGGGTTCCCTCTTCCTTTACGTGATTTGTTAGGAAACTGTGCACATGTGCTGAGTCTGCTTTTCTCTTTGTGGTCTTTTTCACCTTTATCTTTCGGAAATGCATTTAGAAAAAAAAAAATCAATAATCCAAAAATTGGAAACAGTATGAGAATTCTCACACACACAATTTTTAATGCTTTCTTTGGCTTGATTAACAGCCTTGCCTATCTAGTCAATTAAAAACCCTACTGATAGATTTCTTCCATTCATTTGTATAATTATGATGCAGCAATCTGGTGGAACCATTATCCTAAGAGTTGACAGGATGCTTCCAATACATATTGACGATTACTTTATCTGCAATTTTACAAAGACCTTCTAAAGTGCCAAAGAAAGAGCATACAGGAGTTATTCATTATTAGCATTAATGTCTAATGTCTGCAGAACTGAAAATAGCTAGAGCTATTCTGTATCACCAAGAAATGGGTAACTACAAAGACAAAAGAATACCCCAAATCCCATTACTATGTACTGAAAAGGGAGATTTGAAGTCCAAGATGCCATTTAGAAATAATCACATGCCAGATTTTCTGTGGGATCAGGAAAGGAATTGTACTGCAGTGGTAGCTCCTCTATAAAAGTGAAAGATCCTTACTGTTTAAAAAACAAAATGATATTGACTTAGATTGTCCTGAAATTTGCTGTGCCTCATGGGGTACAAGAGTAGCAGGGCCATCCCTAGTGGGGGGCAGGGCCCAGGGCCAATCGGCCTGGGTGGGGCCCTCACCTCCCCCACATGCTGGGGGGTGGGGTGGGCTGGCCCAAACATTGGACTCCGCTCTCCCACCCCACCCCTGAGCCAGCTGCTCCGCCCCTGGGAGCAGGGCGGGATGGCCCAGAGGCAGAGATCTGCTTCCCCACCCTGCCCCTTGCCTTTCGCTTGCTGCTGAAGGCAGTGGGGCAGGGACAGGAGGCAATGCAGCAGTGAGGGAACAGTGCATGGGCTGCACACTGACCAACTGGCAGCAGGGCAGCACAGGGCCCATGGAACTGCAGAGCCCAGGACAGTCACCCTGCTTGCCCCCAGACTCTCCAGGGACAGGCCTTCAGAGTAGGATAAGTGCTCCAAATTGGGTCATGTGAGCAGGGGGCTCCTGTATTGCATCCTTTCTCAAAAAACTCAGCTACTTATAATATCACCCAAGTCTTCTAGCCTTTTGGGCACATGCCTAATGCTCAAATTATTGCTCCAATTCTCCCCAAACTGGTCTCTGTCACTCAGGCTATGTCTATATTACAAGGTTCTGCCAGCAAAAATTTTGCTGATAGACAGCCACCCCTGTAATAATAGTGGTGGCTGATGTTCATGCTGTCATCATACAGTCGGTGGAATATGTCCTCACTAGGACCATTTCCACCAGCCTAAGTGGCAGTGTGGGGGGGTGGCCCACAGGCTCCCAGCTGTCCCTGCACCTAGCCACCTAGAGCAGCAGCAAGACAGGCAGGTAGGTTGTCAATCAAAATATTTAATATCCATGAACCAGTTGTGTTTTGTTCAGACTGTTCCTGTCCTAACAGCTTGAACAGCAGATACGTAACAGCAGGGCCTGGCAATTGCATACACCCAATACTATGCACACCAATGGAGTGTGAAATAGGAACAAGCATATTGAGTTCAGCAAGCAGGTACCAGGAGTCAAACAAGAACCCGACACACAGAGTCATTACAAGGACAAAGTCTAGCACCTTCTCTTTGCTAGGGCAAAGTTTGGGTGTAGGTCAGGCCTAGGAACTAGGCATATCCTCAGAGGCAGTCTTAGTGATTCTGAGACCCTGGTCAAAAGTCAAGCATGGGGCTCCCACACACTCGCCCCACCTCCTGGTCTCACTGCTGCCTCGCTGGGTACCCCGATTGCCTTGCAGGGCCCTCAATTTCCTTGCCACACTCCCCTCCCGGAGCACCAGCCCTTCTTCTCCCAGGTTCTGTAGACAGACAGTCCACCAACTCACATGAGCCCTGGGCCAACCAGTCCAACCCAGGCAGAAATAAGGGAAACAGTTGTTCCACTTCCAAAGGAGCACCTACAGAACCCTAGGCTGCGTCTACACTGGTAAATTAAGTCGACTTAAGCTTGCTTAAGTCGACTTAATTTACCCTGCGTCTACACTACAGTTTCCTTAAGTTGACTTAAGCAGCTTGCTTAAGTCGACTTAAGGAAAATAAAGTCGACAATGAAAATTAAGTCGACTTTATTAAACCTGCTTTCTAGTAGACCTAAGGCTTAAGTCGAATCCCTAGAGTCGACTTAAGCCAGTGTAGCCGTGGGGTAGCCCTAAGTCGACTTAAGGCTACCCCAGGACTACACCAATGCCCTCCCTGCCGGGGGGGGGGGGAGACAGGGGTAGCTGGCATGCCCCCCCACCTGGCAGGGCAGAGCCCTTCCCACCCTGCCCCTATGCCCCGCCAAGGTCCCTGACCCCCTTTGCCCCATTATACTTAGGTACAATGGGAAAAAGGCTGAGCCCCCTGGCATTGGGCAAGGGGTGCCCCACTGCCCCCGTGGACCTGCCCTAGGTCTCCCTAGCCCCACAAAGTCGACCTAGAGCATCCAGTGTGGATGCTCTAGGTCTACTTTTTAAGTTCCCCTTTAAGTCGACTTTATTTTAAGTGTGGACACACTATGTTGACTTAACAAAGTCGACTTAAAGTCACAAGTGTAGACATACCCCTAGAGTGGGACAACTTTAATCGTGATTCCAGGGACTACTTTGGCACCTAAAACCAGGACTGTCCCTGGGGAAGGGGGCAACGGGGCCATTGCCCTGGGCCCCACGGTTACGTGGGCCCGTGCTTTCCCACTCCCAGCAGGGCAGTGTGGGGCCTGCACATGCCGCAGCCCCTCCTCCCACGGCTGCCCTGCTGCCTTCAGCTTGCTGCCAAAGGCAGCGGGGGAGGGTGGGAGGGCTATGACGGGCCCCTAGGCGGAGCAGGCAGGCCCAGGGCGGAGCACGTGGGGTCCGGGCTCTGGGCCGGCCGGCTTCCCCCTCACCCCCACAGGTGGCCTCAGCCCCCCGGCCTGGGGCCAGGGCCGCCGCCAGCTCCCTGCCGCAGGCAGCCTCCGGGGCGGGGGCCGGGGCCAGCTCCGCCTCCTCCTCCCCCCCTTGCAGGCGGCCTCCTGGCCCGGGGCCAGAGCTGGAGCCGGCTCACCCTCCCTCTCCACCCGCAATAGGCGGCCTTGGCTTCTGGGGCTGGGGCTGGGGCCGAGGCCAGGACTGGGGCCGGAACCGGCTCCCTGCGCCAGCAGCTTTGGCCTCTCAGCCCAGGGCCGGCTCCCTAGGGGGGGCAGTGTGGCGGTCAGCCTGCCACGCTCCCCTCCAATGTGGGGGGTGGGGCCCCGCTTTGGCCAATTGGCCCTGGGCACCACTCCCCCTACGGGACGGCCCTGCCTGAAACCTCTAGATTCCCCCCCCCCCCAAGTATTAATTAGAAATTTAGCTGACATGAGTACTGTACCTAATCCTTATATAAAAGAAAAAAGAAACCCCAAGTAAGCCACATTTTAAATTATTGTAAATTTAGAACAATTAGGAGATAATACAGCAAAAATACCCAATCCCAAATTTGACTAGCACATAATAAAAATAACACTGATTTAGGCCACTATAAATGAAAAAGAAATAAAAAGTTTAATGCAGTTGGTAACTACTTATGTGCTTTATTTTCTGCATTTCTCTAAATATAGACAATAGGGGAAAATCAATTATTCTACTTGTAATTCATTTCACTTTCTGTCCTAATAACTGCTCCAATGCTTGAGCTGAAAACACTACATAGGAATCCTGCTCTCTAAGTCTAGAAATATTTTCAGCCAGATACATAGCCTTTTTAAAAAGGTTTTAGAATCTTTTTTGTAGTCTATGGTTTTATAACACTGATTTAAAAAATAAATAAATAAATAAATAAATAAATAAGAGTCATAGGTGCTGGAACTAAGGGTACTGATGGTGCAGCTTGACCTGACTGGAAGTGGTTTCTATCAGTGGTTCCCAACCTTTTCAGTATCACGACACACTTCAATGAGACAAACAATTCCACAGCACACTCACTTTTTTCAGCTGAATTGATTGCTCAGAAATGTCACATTTACTATGGTTATGGTCTTACTAGAGAGGTTTGCAATATAGTGCATAGGACAAGCTAAAGAAGGACCAAATGCATTAATGTTTCAAATCCACTGGAAAAAATACACATCATCTCAATTTTGCCCTTTGGCCACCTGCATTTAGGATGTTCACGTTTTAGAATCGAAGACCAATACCTCGCTTTTAATTTGATTAATTTTCATGAGTTTTGTGAGTTGTAATTTTGATTGAATAAAATGTTGTTTAAGATGAAACAATGTTTTACATTGATTTTCATTACCTTTGTACAAAATCTCACAGCACACTTGGACATGTGGCACATCGGTTGAAAACCACTAATTTAGAGGGCCAGTACAGTGACTGCATGATCTCTCTAGATTATTCTTGGGCATGATGTTTTGGAGATCTTTCCATCTTGAAAGAAATTTTCAGATTACGTGCTATAATTTGATCATTTTTTCACAATCATCATAAATGAGCTGATGCTGAACTACAGGTTTAAGATGAACTTTTAAAAGTTGTCAAGGAGGAAAGTTGTAGAGAGAAAATGTCTGTGCATTATAATTAACAAATGAGGGAGAGGAGTGTATAGCTGTAAGGATTTAACCGAGTAAACACCAGACTTCAATTAAATACATTGAGTGTCTGAGACTCTGGTAGACCTAACTGGTAACCTGAAACTTCCAAAGCTGTGCTGGGCTGAGCTGTTTGTGAGGATAATTATCACCTAATTGTGTCTGTGGGCCGCTACTGTTGTTAGTGTCACAAAGAGCCTTTTTATATGTCAATGTGAAGGGCAGGTGAAATCTGCAACATCAGACTAAACACAGATTCTGTTGCAAGTTTGCCTTGTTGCATCCACAAACTAAATGTTTGGCTTTCTAAAGAATGAAAGTTCTGTGAGTTTCCCAGCTCTGCTACTGCCTCTGCAACTAGATGATGTCCCCCCGCCACCCCAAGCATGAGGCGCTGGGCAATTGCCCAGGCTGCCCCATAGTTAAGACCGCTTATGCATATCCTACACACAAAACACTAAGCATACTCCACTTAAACCATTCTAAACTTGCTAAATATCACCACTGAACCTTTCCCAGTGGATTCCTTCTGAGACAATGCCCTCACTTACCACTCACTAGGGTCTGGAGACCACAGATTGATTCAAACTGCTGACAATCCCCAGACAAGAGTCGTGTTCCTTGATATTGACAACCTATAAAACTCACAGCTGAAATGAGCCATTCCTGATCCTCTGAAGTGCACGTGCACCTCTAGCCGTTTTACAATGACAGTTCTGCCAGCCTACTCTGACTAATCCCTCCATTTTTCAATATATGTACACCTAAAACAGTTGGAGCGCCAACTGACAAATGCTGGAATTCAAATCTGTGGAACACAAACACAACATGAACAATGGTACATTGTCTGAGTTCCTCATGGCTACTTATTATAACAATTCTCTTCCTGAACTGGTCCTATGGCTATTGCCAGCACCAGGGAACAGAGCTTAGGCTGTGTTGCTGGAGTGTGCACCTTAACTTTGTACTTTCAGAGGTCTGAATATAAATGATCTCAATGCACAAGGCACCACTTAGCAACCTTAACTTTGTGTTCATGAACTTTTGGGGCATTTAATTGAAATTTAAATTAAAGCAAATACCTGTGCCCCATTGCAACATATGGTACATACACCCACAAATGAACATATGGAGAACTCTCATTAAAGAAGAAAAGAGCAATTAGATGCATGCAAAAGAAAATCTCAAATTTCATGTTAAATAATATAATTTAAATAAATGGCCATGTGTTACCATTCTGTGCTATTATGCCTGCAAAGTAGGGCTGATTGTCTTTATGCATGTTTTATGGCAGTTCAAGCACACAGATTATTTTTAAAAAGCACATCATTGGAGACTGTAAACAAAAAGTTACCTGCGTGGAGTATCTATTTAAGCCTGTCATCCTAAAGTCAAAGAAAGCTTATAAAATAAAATACAAAAACTGGGTTTTCTTGCTTCCAAGATATAACACGAATGCAGACTCTTTTTTCAGACCCTTTCCTAACTATGTAAAAGGCGAAGTTATACAGTGTTCATTTTTTTCCAGTATGCCTTCCTTCAGATGAGGATTATAAAATGGTTGACAGGCGGAACAATATTTCTCAGTGTTCCTGTTCTCACAAATCTCAGAGACTGACCAGCTGGGAACTATCCTGAAACATCTTTGTTCCTCATTCTTTGGGGGAGTGATGAGTTTCAGTTCATGAAACTTTAACATTGGACTCTACAGCTGAGGCCAGAGACACCGAAGATTATAAAAGAGACTAACTTCATCCTCAAGATGACTTTCAAATCCTCAGTGACTAATGTCTCGTGTTATTAAGAGGCAGACCTGGAACAGAATAGCACTAGTCCAAGAGGGTATCTTCTCAGGCCTTAAAAGGACTGTACTCCCATTTTTATTATGCCATGTGGCAGGGGCTCAAAGTGTTATGGAGGCTGTTCTTAGCCTCTAACATAGGAACATATAGCTCCCAATGCTCAATATCCCTCTCTAGCTGATACATTTTGGGTGTTGATGGACTCAAACCAGAACCCCTCCCAGTTCCCATGACTAGGCAGGATGAAGAAGTTGTTTGAGGAAGGTATATACACTGAAAATAAAATAAAGTGATGTTCTGGGTGGTAATTGCTCTTAGTTATCTGGGGAAGAACTGACTTTCTCTTAGTCTGTAGTCCAGTGTGATGCGGGAACATTCTAGACCCATTGTGCTCTGTCCTTCGGAGAGACAGTGTGACTCATCTGCACTGTGTCTGTCACCTCACTTGTCTTTCTTCTTTATATGGACAAATTTCTATAATAAGCTCAAAAAGGTTAAACTAAAGCTATTCGTACTTCAGCAAATGCTGGCTGGCTTGTCAGCAACAAAAGAGAGAAGTCAGGACGTCTTAAACTTAGCAAAAACGTGCCTAACAGCCTACTATTCATGCAGAGTGATTTTCAGAACTGATTTGGGTCATATAGATAGCTAGACACAAAAGAGAGAGCGCTGTGGAAATCTTCACTGGCTTTCTTAAAGTGTGTTCTCATTGTCTGAGCTTCCTCAAAAAGACATAAAACTGCTTTAGTTAGTATCTGAGGAGAAGTACCTGTACGCTACCTGCATTGACCCCACTTCCTTATGACAGGAAGCCATAAGGAATTGGGTGTGATGTGGATAGTATGCAGGTAATTCTCATGACCTTGCTATCTTAACAACAGCATAAACCATCCAATATCTTCCAGTTTGTTGAAATGATAAGGGGCCAAAAAAAAAATTTTTTTTTAAGCTTGCCAAGATGAACAAATCTAAATAGAGAGCTTAACTGTAGCCCTCAATGACATCTTGTGCTTTGGCCAAATTTTCGGCTTATTTTCTCTTTTCAATAGGTGGGCGTTTTTTCAACTGTCACTGCAGGGGAATCACAAGATGTCTCAAAGTTTCATTTTAGTAATTCAAATTAAAAATACTACAAACTTTTACTGGCACAAGTATTGCTTAAGAGAAATATTGGCTTCCATTCATAGAAAAAGTAATTAGACAAGCATTTTTATAGAGTGGCTCTCTTTTACAGGGTGATTAAAGGTGAATCTGCAATCATACAGAACGTAAAAGGTATACTTCACTTTTGATCTATACAGAGAGCTCTTTTCCCAGTGGTGACTGAGTAATGGTCTAGCAAGATTCTAATACTGTGTAATTTTATGCATAAGCTTCAAGAATCAGCTTGTGACAGTTTTGCTGAAACCATTCTAGCCAAAATAAGTATTTATGCCCAATGGTAAGCATGCACTGCCTGTTATTTTAAATATGAAGTTCACATCAGAGGCATCTCAAAAGGAAGATGCATGTGAATTAATAAAAACTATTGTTGGGCTTGGAAGAAGATAGAAGAAGTAGTTGTTAACCACAAGTGAAATTCATAGGGCACAACAAACATCTTTATGAACTGAAGAGAGCTTCTTTTAACAATCACAGTGCCTGATTCTTAGCTGTACCATTTTCCATTAGCATAACTCCATTGACTTCACTGCAGTTATCTTGATTCACAGCATAAAGTGGGGGGTGGGGGGGGGGGAAGAGGAAGGAAATCTTTTAGCCTTTGTCCATAGACTAGCCCAAAAAACTAACAGCAAAAACTCTGAAACCACAAAAATGTTCTCCACTGTCCTGACTTATGAGAACAATGCTATTCTTTTTGTTCAGTTCAACTGGAATTTCCTACAGGTCTATGTTAATTAAGATGTTCTGCAGTAAATGATAAACTGCCTGAAAGTCTGAATTTCTTCCCACTGAGATTTTGTTGTTTTTATGGCAAATAGCCAATTTTATATTTTGTACAAAATTCATGATCACTAAGAATTAGATAACAGCTATGTTATTTTTACTCATTTCTGCGTAAACTTGATAATTCAGGTCCTCTTTAGTCCTATTCTACTAAATGAGGAGGAATTCAGTTACACAGAAAGCTGGCACTTCAGCAAATCTTAGGGAATGTCTCCACAGCAAAATATCCAAAATAAAAAAACAACCCCCCCCCCCCTGAAAACCCTCAGTAGTAAGTCTCTGAGCCTGAGTCAACTATCTTGGGCTTGCAGGGCTACAAATAGCACTGTCTTGGCCTGGAACCTAGACTTTGAATTCCAGCGAGTGGGGAGGGTCAAAGAACCTTTGTGCACCAACCCAACCGTTGAACTTCCATACTGCTATTTTTAGCCCTGCTGGGTGAAGCCAAGCCAAATGACACAGGCTCTGAGTCTCACTGCTGGGTTTTTATTTGCTGTGTAGATGTACCCTGTGTATGTCTCCCCAGTGATCACATAAAGGACATACATACAACTAAGTCTTCAGAGTAAGTAACTGTGATGATATTAAAATGTCATGAACAACACTGACTGGAGCTGTGGACCTCTGTGTACATGGAAATACAGAATTGTCAAACTCAGCCTGTCAACAATAGGATTTCTTTGGTTCCTTTCTCCAAGGTGGGAAGGATTTAAAAAACAACAGATATTTTTAAATCCTTCCCACCTTGGAGAAAGGAACCAAAGAAATAAACAAACCAGCATAACTCATGTTACTAGCAGTACAGACCTAAATAATATCTAAACATATAGTTTTGACAAATGGTACTTCCTACAAATCCTCTGTGGCCTGTGAAAGGGAATAGAAAGTTTGTAAAACAAATATATTTGTAATTCCTCCCTGTGCCATTCTTCCTGTTAATCTGGAAACTAAATTGCAAAAAGTATCTCATAGCTGACAGGCACTACTGAGTGCACTGGAGACTCAGTCCTCCACAGTAGCAGGACAGTCTGGTTTATTCAAGTACTAGTAGCATGGTGATGAAGATGGAAAACATTGTTTTAATAAATCAGCCTCTTTGGTCTCAGTCATTCAAAGCAAGGCAAGAGTTAAAACAGTAAGGTCAAAGGAAGATGGCAGAAGGCAACAACAGAGAAGATGAATAGTCTGTTTAACTGTCAAAAACTCTTCTATAGTATTTATAGAGAAATTTTATTCAAGAGGGGACCAGCATACCTCAGATAGGGGGAGTGCTGTGCATCAGATCCAGATGTAGGTTTGAATTCTGAACCTGCCAAAGTTCATAATGTGTTTGGTCTGGGGTTTTAGTTCTGGTCCATCACTGGGTAGGAATCAATGGCTCAATGTCTGGTTGGCAACCGGTAATGAGTGGAGTGCCCCAGGGGTCGGTTCTATTCAACATCTTCATTAATGATCTTGATGATGGAATAGACTGTGTGCTTAGTAAGTTTGCGGATGACACCAAGTTGGGGGGAATGGTAGATACTCTGGAGGGCAGGGACAGGATCCAGGGAGACTTCGACAAATTGGAACACTGGGCTGAAAGAAACCTCATGAGGTTCAACAAAGACAAGTGCAAAGTCCTGCACTTAGGACGGAAAAATCCCATGCACTGCTACAGGATGGGGACCGATCGGCTAAGTAGTAGCGCTGTAGAAAAGGACCTGGGGGTTATGGTGGACAGGAAGATGAATATGAGCCAACAGTGTTCCCTTGTTGCCAAAAAAGCCAATGGCATATTAGGCTGCATCAGTAGGAGTATTGCCAGCAGATTGAGGGATGTGATAATTCCCCTCTATTCGACACTGGTCAGGCCGCATCTGGAATACTGTGTCCAGTTTTGGGCTCCCCACTACAGAAAGGATGTGGACAAATTAGAAAGAGTCCAGTGGAGGGCAACAAAAATGATTAGGGGGCTGGGGCACATGACTTATGAGGAGAGACTGAAGGAACTAGGCTTATTTAGTCTACAGAAGAGAAGACTGAGGGGAGATTTGATAGCAACCTTCAACTACTTGAAGGGTTGCTCTGAAGAGGAGGGAGCTAGGCTGTTCTCGAGGGTAACAGAGGACAGAACAAGGAGCAATGGTTTCAAATTACAGCTGGGGAGGTCAAGGTTGGATATTAGGAAAAACTTTCTCACTAGGAGGGTGGTGAAGCATTGGAATGGGTTACCTAGGGAGGTGGTAGAATCTCCATCTTTGGAGATTTTTAAGGCTCGGTTAGACAAAACCCTGGCTGGGGTGATTTAGGGGGAGTGGTCCTGCTTTTTAGCAGGGGGTTGGACTAGATGACCTCGTGAGGTCCCTTCCAACCCTATTATTCTATGATTCTATTATAACCAAATCCCTCCCTATCTGTGTCTATTTTCCTGCACACACAGACTGTAGAGATTTGTAAATCTATAAACAAGGAAACCATAGAAAATGGACCATACTAGTACCAAACTGCTATTTTAAATCTTGGCAAAAGAATGTGGCAATTTTATTGATCATACATCAGTGTCCCAGAACAACATTATCAATGCTCAAGGGAAGATAAATCAGGTCTGGCTGACAATATTCAGCAGAACAGCATTAAAGGGAATCACATATGGTTCTCTTTTATACCCACTGGAACATCTCCAATATGAAGAACGGGAACAGGATTAGTATTTTGGCACCTATTAAGAATCAATTTTTGTTGGTAGGATGGTCTCATTGCTTGGTATTTATGCCACATGACAGTAGGATGACTAAGCTCCCAACATGAACAGGTATTTGAATTAAAAAATTTTGCATGGCTTCATATGACCAATTGGGATCAGTGTATCAGATATCTGCTCTGAGCTCTTGTGCCTATTAATCTTGCTTTGAATTGGATTAATTAGGACAAATATGGGAGACACTCTTTATTAGCTTGAAAGAATACAAGCAGAGACTTATCTGTGTAAAGTAGAAAGCCGGTCGATTAATTTCCAGTTCCTCACATCTTGAGGATCTTTATGGCAAATGCCCATAGAAGAGGCCAAGGAGTTTTTCAGGTGCCATAAAAAGGAACAGAACCTTTCGGTCAGAGGCCTATTGCTGAGAAGACTGTGGAACACATGATAATACTGGATTGCCAGGAGATTGCGTTTATTAGGGAAGACTTGTTGCCCTGGAGTAATGGGAGGCAGACTAATTTTTATGGGAGTGGCACAGAGTAAAGACACTTGATACTTTTTCAAACATGTTGAGCACCCTCAGCTCCTATTAATTCCTTGGAGATACAGGTGCTGGATCTGATCCTACAGAGTTTTGTGGCAAGCAGTTCTGACAAGGTTAATTCTGACATGGGCCCATAGCTCTATTGCTGTAAAGACTGCTCAGAAAGGTGTCTGCAGCATCAAGACCATAGTTTGTTTAACCTCTTCTTTTGTCCATGACAAAGTTAGGAGCATTCAATGTGAGTAGAGGGAGACTGCATAAAGTTCTGGCAAGAACTGGTAGTCTCAGCTCAGAAAGGCATAAAAGCTAAAAATATTGTGGTGATGCAAGTGAAGACTTCAGAGAGTGGCAGTGCTGTGCAGGAAAGCTCATTTACAAGAGCCCAGCTTTTTGAACAACCATTAACATTCAGCAAAACTCACTCAGATTGAGAAGGAAAAATATATTTAACTAGCATTGGACAGTGTATTAAAGACTTGTTTCTACATTTGTATTTTCACACAAAGAACAGAACACTGGATTACAGCTTCACTTAGTTTTAGATCTGCCCTGCCCTAACCCCCCTCCCCCCCTTTTTTTTTCTTTTTTTCCAATAATAGCTAAGATTCAAAGATGTGAGGATAGGGGAAATACAATTTACATATGCAGAGAGACACCAATATGTTTTATTTTAAATAGTCAAAAAGAAGAAAGTGACACGGCTGTATGTCTCTTTAAAAGTTCAACATAATCTTTTATAACGAGTCAGCGTATGAGTTAAAGTGAGCCATGCTCCCTCAACAGTCTCCCCATATACTGTGACGTAACTTGAAAGAAATTCTACCTAAGGCTATATTGGAGTTCTCATTGAAGGAAATGGGGATCTTTCCATTGGACTTGAGTCAGCATTAGATATGACCCAAACGGTTAAGGATCTCATTACAGGAACTCGGTCTCAAATTTTTGAGCAGAAGTGGGGGATTTATTGGTTACATTTCAGGTTCTATAATGTCATTTTCCCTGATGATTTTTCTTTACAGGCTATAAGTAATGTTTATTTAATATGTGCAGGATGGGTTTATGGAAGCAAACCTTTTATTATCCCACATTTTTCTCTACTACATGTCTCCAATATGACTTTATTATTACACTCTGCACTGTGGATATGTGTGTTCCCATTTCTAATTTACACATCTAGCAGTTGCTAGTTTTAATATTTCTGCAACCACTTTAGCAAGTGTCCAGTATCCACAAGCAGATTTTTTTCTGAATTAATTATAACTCCAAAGTTGTTGTTGTTCTTCCAAGTTGATCCTACTAATTTGCTGTAGTTACATCATCCGTGTACACAGATCTGAAATCTGATGATTTTGTTATGACAGATCATGCTCCAGTTCGCTCTGCAAACTATACATTTTAGCAGCTTTTATTTATTTTAATTTAACTTTTACATATTAAGAAACTGTCATATAGGTGGTGATATGGAAAAAAGGCAAAGAAAATTGCTCTTGCTGGATAAAAATGGGAACATCTAGCATCGTGATTATTAAATTGTGGGGCTGTGTTTGCATTGTGGGAGCAACATTTAGACCTCATGTTACAAGCACATACACACAGGCTTAACTTTACTACTTGACTAGCCCAATTGATTTCAATGGGGCAGTTAAGTAGATACATAAGGATTGGAAGGATCAGAGCCTAAGAGTAAATGTTGAGATGAGGGATTCTGTTTATCCTTGCCCTCTATTTTTTTTTAATCTTTAAAAATACTCTGTACACCTAATTTTAAATAGTGTTTGCTTTTTTGCAAGACAAACAGAATTATATTGAAAATATGACATTAGCTCCTTGCTTAGAGGGATGCAATATAGCTGGCTTCATGTCAAAATGTTTACAGTGCTCTTGTAGGATTGCTGTAGTCAATAAGACTAGCCTGCTTACTTGCGCATGTGCACTCTCCCCACCCCTCCCACACTTTTCCTTATACATTTAAGTATTTCTTTTATTATAATAGAGTCATAGATGCATGCTAAAGTATTATAGCTGTAATGCAACATACATACAGGCCACATCCTGTATGAAAGCATATGTTCAGGATCTTTGGCCCAGATAAGTAATGATGATTTAAAGGATAAGATTATATATTGTTATAATCTTTAGCCTAGATAAGTCAGAAGGCATCAAGATGGAGGGGGACTGCCTCAGTTTATGCCCCAGATAAACTTCACAGGTACACCACAAGACCCACAGAAATGACAAGAAATAACAAAAGTAAAATAAGTGAACCATCTGGAAAGAATATGTTGGGTCATTAATACAGATGAATCTGCCAGCCTATAGAATAAGTGTACCCTAATAATTTGTTGGTGAAGAAGCCACAAACTTGGACTTAGAATGAGGAACCATATTGTTCAGGGCATAAAAGGGGCAATTATTAATCGGTGTTTGCATTGGTACTTAGTATTATTCGTAGGATTAATCTTAGCCTTACAGCTCTTAGCTCTCTAGTACTACCTAGCTCTCTACTTTGCACTTGAGAGTTAAGGAACCTGGACATCTTTTCTTCAGGTCACCAAGGAAGGGTGTGTGTATATATAATCATTATCCATTTGATTATTAATTTATCTATCATCTCAATAAAAGTCTGTAAAACTATACATATTCATTTATCAGTGTGATCAATCCTGTTGTATTCCCTAGGGGTCCTTGTAAAACTCTGTGTAGGCTGATTCCGGGACTAGAACTTCATTATCTTCTGATCAGAGCCATTGAAAGCCTATAAACCCGTTCAAATACTAAACACCCCAAGTCGGGCAACATTGCCTCTCATTAGCCTCATGAACTGGGCCAGATATGAACTGCTTCCTCATCCATTGTCACCTACTGCACACTGCTCGTCTTTCCAAGCCCTGGAAGCTCCCTCTTCTTCCCCCACGTTGATAACCAGTATGTAGCTTCTGCTGGTGGGTACAGTACACAGATTAATCTCTTATATGGCCAGCCAGCCAGCAGCCTCAGACTGGTTCTTCCCTCTCCTACCTTTGGTTCTGCAGTGTTGCCACTCAAGATTTTTTTTTAACTCTTAAAATACAGTGTCCTTAGAAAAGAAAGGATGGTCTGGGTCAAAAAAACTGGAAAAAAGTTGCTACATTTACAACAGTTCACAAAACTGTTTATCACTTCAATTCAGAAATGAGGAGCTGCCATGTGCCTTGAAAACTTGCTAAATATTCTAAAAGTTAATTCCATAAAACTTAATTTAGCCAGGATGTGTTTCTTCACACTAACTGAGTCTGGCTGGTCATCTCTGGCTTTGAGAGCTCTCTCAAGCAAAAGCCTTTTAGAATTCTAGAATCCTCTACCAAGTCCACTGTGAACATTGCCAGACAGGCTTTTTGATTCTGCAAGGAAGTTAGAAAAATCTAAGAAAGAAAGCCAGAGTCTCCAAGTCCAGTAATTTGGGTCCTTTGTTGACGCTGTGAACTAGAGTAGTACTTAGTATCTATTGTATGTTGGACAGCTACTCTTTATAGCTAAACTGAACCCACAGGACTCTGTTGTCTTCCCATAATAATGGTTATTAATGACCTTCAGACATTACCAACCTGAGCTCCAGACCGTGTATTGGAAGTTAAAGATTTTATAGCCCTTTCCAAGTCCTCTGAAGCACTGGACACTCAATGTATGTTCTCTTGCTATGGAAGGCAAGTTGTGGGGTGAAGGAAGGAGATGTAGAAGCTTTAAAATTGTATATTAAATACAGAATAGTACAAGAGGGAAACAAAAATCTGAGATGTGGAAAAAGTGGGGATGAAAGCACTCGAAATAACATATCAATCCAAGTCATACTGCATGGGGGAATGCCAAAAATCTTTCTGCTTTCTGGACATTTCAATTATATAACACAGGCGAATTCAGAAATTAAAAAAATGCTGTTCAGTAGGGTAAAAAGAGAGGAGACCTAGCATGTTATGGGCATACAAAGATGAGGATGTGGCTTGCCTCACATTACAGTAGATTAAAAACAAAATAAAATAAAGGATGTACAGTAGAATAAAACTAGTATGTTATGAGTTCAGGTACCAGTAGGAAAATAATAATTAACTAAAATGAAATGTATAATAATTAAAATGGAGTGAGTTATTGAAACTTTGCCAACAGATACAGTTCTAAAACAGGTACAGGTTTTTTAATTCTGACTATTGTAGCATCAGTAATTGGTGTTAAAAGTTGTCTATTTTCTCCTCATTATAACTTCTTTCCATCTCCCTCACGAACATTACTTCAGAAATGGTCTTTGGACATAAAAGTTATATCACATTCAACTATTGGTTGATATTTTCAGTTGTTTGTCTACAGTTTTACTGACCAAGATACTGGATTATGAATGTTATTTAAGAGATCGAGCCTAGTCCCATTGACTCCTGTAAATATATAGGATGGTTCCCTAAGTGTTTGATGACATGAAGGGAATTAATCTAAAACATTATTCATGTTAGAGCTCTTCACTCTAAACTCTTGCTCAGGCTTTCTTTTTTTAAAAATTGTTGCCAAAAACACTGCTGATTTCTGGGAAATCTGTGGGAAGCACAATATGGTGCTAGGAACCTGGAAGAACCCTGAAATGAATTTTGCTGAGGTATGGAGAAAATGCCATCTTACCAATTATAAGTAGGTGCCATCATTAAGATCTTGCAACTGTTTCCAGACTATTTGGTAATTAAGGGGGAAAACTACAGAACACTTCTGAAAAAGGAGTGTAGCACTTGTTTAATCATTAAAATCACCTATCTACTATACATCAGCTGCATCATCGTTATTAGATTCTGTTGTTCAAGCTTTTTATTCACAATTACAGTGGAGACTTTACAAGATTGCTGCCCTAGCATCTTGAAAAAAAATATTTATAGAGTTCAGTAAAACATTCAGAGAGGAAATCAAGGAAAACACTATAAAAGTAAAAAATCTTCACTAAATCTGAGGGTTCCTCTAAAATGATTCAGGCATCTTTTGAAACTTTAAATATAAATCTTCTATCTACCTTAAGAACTTGAAAAATATTTACTAGACTACCCTCAAAAACTGGGTGTCAGATTCAAATCTCTAGCCAAAGAAATGTACTGTCATGTTGTGCTCTGGCCTCAGTTTTCAACAGAGATTGATGTTAGCTTCAGTTGTGGTAAACTGGTATAGTTCTACTGATTTAGTGAGGATCTGGCCCTGAAAGAATTTTTAAAATGTCATTGAAAAACAGATCTGCAACTAGAAAAATGGATATATAAATCAGCCTTCTTGTTTCTCGGGTAATCAAGTTAGGATGCATAAGGTACTTTATGTATTAAGCCCCACTGTGCACACAGTCCAATATTCTACAGCAGTAGTTCAAGACCCTATAACTTACAATAGTATTGCTGCCTTGTTTTGGACTGCTCTATGATTGTACAAGAATGTAGCATGTTTGTTTTTCAAATAAGGGAATAGGCATAATTCATCTGCATTGGTGCAGAAATTAAAATACTGTTTCCAGCTCAATTCTATGTAGTTCCAGGAGCTATAAAATATGTCTTGGATTTCAATGATGCCAAGAAATTCTTGGATTTGAAACTGGCAACCTCCCAGGAAGAGAAATAGGAAGTAGGTGATTTATGGGAGAAAGCAGCTATAAAAAGCTCTTATTTGCCGAGTTTTAATTAACTGCAGTGCCGTTGGCTTTTTGGATTTACTTCTCCTCAGTTAACAGACAGCATGGCTTTCCATGACTGCAGATTAATAACCTAAATATGTTTTTTCCATTTTTCTTCTAAATGAAAATCTTAAGAATACAATTTTAAACAGAGTAGCATCTATTTATACCAAATCTGTATCTGCCATCAATTGGGTATATTTGATATTAACAGATTCCTATGAGAACAGAAATATAGCGAATCTTAAATTCAGACAATGAATCTATCCAAATAGTGGAAACCATGGGCCCAATCCAGCAATTCTTGCTACCAAGCACAGGTTTCACTGAGACTACTCTCGGTTGTAAAAGTCTCAGCCTAAGTCACTTCAAAGTCTCTCTGGGGAAGATGAAAGAGGAGCAGCAGATTATGGGGTTCAGATCACAGAGTAAGCAGATGGATGGAGAGGAGACACTCATTTCCACCGTTCGGCTCAGACACGCATACTGTCTATAGTCCCCAGGATGCTGTACTCTGAAAGCAAGCTGCTACATCCTGAACAGTGAATGCATCTATCATATAGCCAAGCCAGATTCTGGCAACCCCATTTCACCTCCTTTTGCTACTTTGGGAATTCAAAGCGGAAAAGAAAGCTATGTTAACCAGCTGTAATGGTTCTCCCAGTGTAGAGCAGTGGAGTAGAGAGGGTGTTCGGTGCCTGGGGGCCAAGCCCATATTTGCCTCACACTCCCCACCCCGTGCAGGGCAAGAAAGATCACAGCCCCACAGCCCAGCTGCTCCAGGGAGGAGTCTGCGGGGAAGAGGGAAGAGTGAACATCTTGAGGCTGCAGGGGTTCAAACGCTCCCCTGGTCCTGCTACACCAGCTTCGCAGCCCAGCCCTTGGCAGGACAGAGCAGCCTCACTCTCCCCACCTCCTAAGGAGGGGAGGAGAGGGGTGGCGGGTTGGCCCTTCATCACATGGGGGGCCCTCAGCACCCCTGCATCCCATGCCCAACGTGAAGGGCTGGTCCGGCCTGAGCCTCCCCCCCACCACTTACTTGCCATGGCTAGAGCCCAGTGCCAGCTCTGATGGGGGGATGGTCTCCCCCCCCCCTACCTCAGGAGGTTCTAAGCCAACCCTCCACAACATGGGAGGGGCTCATGAGGGTTTGTGCCCCTCAGAGCTTCCTGTGTCCCCTGCCTCCTGCATCTTGCAAAGGGGAGCCCAGAATCCCCTCCTCCCTCCCTTCCTCCCCCTCCGCCCCCCCAGTACACCACTGACATAGAGCAATCTTCAGGTGGTGTAAAGTCAGAGTAGATTGGTGAGATGCACCCCTTTGTGAATGCCAGGGTAGCTAGGTAGATGTTAAATCAACCATAAGACTGCCATAAACTATGACACTTTTGTTTTCTCTATGGCACTATCAGATGCTGAAGCACTGGCTTTAAGGCAGTTTTGGGTTTATTCATTCTTCTGCTAGAGGTAGAAGCATTTACCCGCAGTATCTTGAGGCTAACTAGGATACCAGCACCACATTAAGCAAACTGACAAAACTTCATGTACATGTGATAATGCCTTGGATACAATATACAAGTGATCAGAGAGCCATCCAGTGGAACATAAGAAAATGAATGAGTCAAATCAAAAGGAAAATAAAATTATGTATGGAAAGTGATCCAAGTATCCATTCCCTCACAATTGCTGGATATTTCTCCATGTTTACTTTAGCCAATAAGTAAATGCATCATTGGCCAAGGGATGGGAGAAAAAAAATATACCTCAAATAACTGTACAGAAGCAGAAGATTCATGCATGTGATGTCTGCTTCTTCCTGCTGCACTCTTATGGGGGTTGCGAGGTGCTAGTTTTGGTTCTCTTTGTTCTGGATTTCTTGTTACTTCTGTTTTCTTCCTATTTTTGCCTGTTTTGTCAGATTCCCCCTCTCCGCCCAATATCTTTTAAAACTCTTTCTCGCTTGTTGGACAAAATGTTCATAACCACTTACTCCTCAGCAGTCTCCACCCACTTCACTCCCACATGAATATCAGAGAATAGCTTTGGGGTTTTTTTACAGTTGCTTTGCTGTACTTCAGAATTCACAAAATGTAACCTAAAATAGTACAAATTGGAAGCCATGAAGAAACACTATGTAATTTTAGACATTTTTCTCCCCTAAAATTCAAGCTTTCCTCCTGGCTTGCATGCAGTCTGTAACACACTCTTATGATCAACGGCACTCACTATCACGACCAGGAGACACGGAGAAAAAGAAGAGATGGACATAAAGGGATGACCAAAGATGAAAACAGGGGACACAGATTAATTTAAATAGATTAAAAATCATCAGGAGAAGTCCAGCAGCTGAAACAAAGCACAATCACTTTCATAGTGACTCACTTAGTTTGCCTTGGTTGAAACAGATGAGTGTCCATGTTAGACATCATTGCAAAATATTTTAAATTTTAGGTCTTTTTAAAGATTAAAACCCAATTATTTCTGCAGGCATTTTAATCAGGGTTATTTCACATTTTTAGTTTATGTCACTATGAAGCATTGACAAAAAGAGAACATAGATTTTTTGGTATAAAAATTATTAGGTCTAGCTTAATGAAATCCTTAGCCATTCTAAAAAGTTAAAAGGCAAGTGACCAAAACATCAAGGTTCTTGTTACACATATTAAGTGTATTAGGAAATAATAGGAAGAAGGATTTAAGATCACTGAAGTTCAGATGGCAAGTAGAATGACTGGAATCAGTTGTGACTGACAAGAAGGGCATGTTGAAAGGAATGAACTGGAATTGGATGTTGAAGAAAGGGAATGGGTGGTGGAGCTGTGGACTCTTAAAGGAGACACAGTTTGTTACAATCAAAAATTTCTGGAATGTGGACAGGGCAATTGAACAAGTGGCTGATCCTGCCAGTGAGAAATTTTCAGTGCCATTATAGTCACTGAAATGTATCTGCAATGATAATTAGATCTCTTTTCAGGCCACCCAGTATCGCTCCAATGTCAGCCTCATTTTTTTTTTTAAACTTATAAAATGGTGGTGATTGTGCTGTAAAAAGCAAATGAATAATAAAGATCTGAACCTGATAATTATTGCAACTTTTTGTCAGTGTTGCACAAAATGAACAATTTAAGTAAATGATTGAATCATTTCACCCTTGAATAGACTTCCCCAGACAGACAAACTCAGATCCAATACTAGATGCTGCAAGGGAAGAAAGAAGAGAAGAGACTCATATTATATAAAAGAATTAACATTGACTAATGCAAAATTCCTTGAATATATCTTAAAACAAAACTAAGATAATATTACGCTCAGGTTGGTAAAGATGCCATCCTAGATTGCAGAGAAAAATATGAAAAAGAGGTCATGGCCATTGTGCAAGATAATGAAAATAAAACACTTAAAAAGACAACTCAGGTGAAAAAAAATCATCCTTGTATTTAAAAAAAGTTAGAGCACTGTACACACTATTTAAAACTTGAGAAAGGAGTAACACCCAGCACTGCTCAGTAGTAAATTATGGATACTGAGAAATTCTTCAGCAATTAGCAGCCTCATGGATGCTTGATTTAAAAAAAAAAAAATGATATCTAAGCCCTCAGCAACGCTCAAAGCTCTGTACATTTGAATCTAACTACCATAAATATGTTGAAATCTGCCCCAAGTATGAGGACCAAAAAATATAGTCTTTTAAAGGACAAGGGACTCTATAAAGCAGTGATTCCCAATTCATGGCCCGGGGACCACATTGTCTTTCAAAGTAGCCCTCCACTTCCCTTTTCTCCCTGGCAAAGGCTGCTGCTGCCTAAAGATCCAAGGGGACTGCGTTGCTGCAGGACTACAAGACCATCACAGTCTCCTTACTGCACTCGATGGCATGGAAGATCAGTGCTCCCCTCCCCTGGCTCCAGCAGGGAGCATGGCAAAGCTCTCTGCCTGAATCCCTAGGTGCTAGGGTCCCTGCTGTTGCCAGAGGGAGGGAAGCACTGATCACCCACGCCCCTGGCTGCAGAAGGGAGCTGCTGCCTAGGTACCTTGATGGAACGCATGGGACTATTGGACACGTGTGGTTTCCCTGCTGCAGCCAGGAGAACGGCAAGGATGCAGCCTCTTCACTGAACTCCTTCTGTGTTGCTGCAGTTGGGGGAAGAGGGGATCAGCCAGAACCTACCATGCTTGAGAAAAGGGGCGGGACTTAAAAAAAAAAAATCAGTGCCTTTCAGTCTGGCCAGCACTTAACAGGCCACCCATCATGACTTAGTTTCCAGACCATGTGCTCCAGGCAGCCTCAGGCTACTGGGGCCATGAGTGGGTTTCGGGGCCCTTGACGGGGAGCCTGTAGAGGATCCCACCAGGGGCCTTTGCCTAGGGCCCCAGATAGCCTAAGGCCACCTTTGTCCAAAACTAGTGTAAGAGCTGCACATTCTAGAAAACTCCAGAATGTTGCTAGTGTCTTAAAAGATACTTTTTTCTTTGGAGACGCGTATTTTGAGTAAAATACTCAGTTATAACAAGGCAAATTATAATGGCATTTAAAGAATTTTTGTATAATTTAATTTCTTATATAATTATAATTCCTTATATCAGAAAATGTGTTTATAGTTCACAAAGAAAATGGACATTGTGAATGAGCTGTATTTATCATATACTTAACAGGGAGTATTTGTCATGTAGCAGTTGAGCCTGGGCAGAAAAAAAGGTGGACATTTGCAAGAAAAGGGACATTTGTGCTTTCATGGGGAAAAGAATCTCTCACTTGCTTTTTTTTTCTTATTAACAGAAGGATTTAAATGCACTGGGCCCCATTTATTTTTATTGTCTATTGATTTTTTTTCCCTGACATCAATCTTTCTTTCCTCAATAGTGTCAAATGAAAGCATGAAGCTTTGGGCCAACAACAGAAAAGCACAGGCGACAGGAATAATAGTTCATCAAGAGGGAGGACAAAAGGAGAACTGCTAATGAGAAAAAGGGACAAAGAAAAGAGTATCTGAGATAAACATGACAGTTGGGTAAAGAACAAAGTGGGGTGGGGGGGAGCTACGTGGTCACGAAAAATATTGAAGAAAATAGCATTTATTCCTAACAATTTAATATGGTAACCTACACCACCTCTTGGAGTATCGTCAGTCTTAAGTCATTATTCTGACTATTTTGTGGTGATACATGTATTGTGGTTTTCTTCTAGCCTCTATTAGAAAGCAAAAGTCTACAGCAGAGAATGCCAAATTTGGCCCATTCTTTGTTCTACATACAGTTGTGATTTAATTCCAAGAAGATACAGATTTGTTAAAGATCAAGATTTGAGTAGATTGAAAGAACATTATGTCACCTCTGGTCTTGGCTGATGTTTTTGGTTTGGGGTGTTTTGTAATCAGTGTACAAACTAACATTCTAGCCAAATATCTAAGGCTATGTCTACACTAGAAAAATTACGTCGACTTTAAGTCAACTTAAGTCAACTTTAAGGTCAATTTTAAGTGGCAACACTTTAAATCGACTTAGACCACTTCGTTAAGTCGACGTAAGGGCAGTTAGGTCAACGTAACAAAGTGGATTTATGCGTCCACACTGGGCTTAGGTCAACCTAATGAGTGGTAGTTATTAAGTCGACTTAAGCTTTCATTAAATCGACTTAAGGAATTTCTTAAGTTGACTTAATGAAAACCCAGTGTGGACGTGGCTTAATTTAAGTTGACTCAAGCATCCTTAAGTCGACTTTAAGTGCCAGTGTAGACATAGCCTAAGTGAATATATCAAGAAAGGAGAATCCTCTGTGAAAGCAAAGTGAAGGAAAGCATTTTTTATATACAAACATTTAGTTTAGTCCAAGTAGATCAAGAGGCAATAAGAAAACAGTGGCACTTGTTATCTTGATCACCTAAAAAGGTTAGAAAAAAGGTAACAGAACTGCACTCAGTATTATGAAAACACAAAAACCGAACTCAAAAAATCCATTCCACCCCAGTGACAGCCCAAATAAAGGACTAGACTTACCTGGCAATATAGCTGCAAACATGAACATAGGGAAGTTTAGTACCTAAATATCTTTGAGCATCTAGGCTTTAAAAGATTTTTCCAAAGCACACAACTCCTGTTGAAATCAGTGAGAATTAAGCATCTAAATACTTTTGAAGATCTGGGACTAGGAGCCTAAATGAATCCTTTAGGAGACTAAATACCTTTAAAAATTAGTAACAAAGGGGTAGCCGTGTTAGTCTAGTTCAGCAAAACAAACAAAGAGTCCTGTAGCACTTTTAAAGACTAACAAGTTTTTAATCACATGAGCTTTCGTGGGAGAAAACCCCACTTTGTCAGACGCTTTGAAGATGTCTTTAGAAGTTCCACAGGATTCCTTGTTTTTTAAAAAAAAAATTAGGCCCTTCATCCATTACTGGGACCACTAGGTGTTTCTGCAGTATGAAACACAAATGCTGGAACTAAGGATGCGGGGGGTGCTGCCATATCCTCTGGCTTGAAGTAGCACAGCCTTTCCATAAACAGAGTTTACAGTTTAGTTCAATGGCTTTCAGTATCCCCCACTATAAAAATTGTTCCAACACCTCTTAACATAAAGAAAGTAGTATTTTTATTGCTACTGATTCTCTGAAAAACTAGGTCATTGATATTAATATATGCACTGAAATCAATCTGAAGAGAGCCAATTCCTAAATAACTGACACAAAAGTCCATAAACTAGCTTCAGTGCACACAAACAGTAATTCTGCATGCCACATAAAGGCTTGGCATAAGGTAGCATGGGGCACAAGGGAGTGTCATAGGTGAGAATTCTTCTTTGCAAACTAGTCTTGTACACTTAGTGGAACATTAAAAATGCAACAGTGAGTATTGCCTATCAACTTCATTGTTATGGGATAATGCTATTTTGAAATTACTGAGCAGACATCTGCTTTTATTCCACATAACCTACTCATTGTCATTGATCTTTGTCTGTGGAAGGAACAGGTTGCTTTCCCATGTGAGTGGGAAGGAAACGTCTGGATTTCATTTTAAGAGACTTACAGAATGAAACTGAAAAATATCTAGGACTTTCAGACTTATACAGATGAGACGGTTTGGCAGGGTATTTTCAATGCTGTGTAACTGATATGCAGATTGTCACTCACTGATGGGCGTTGGTTAGTGGATGATCTGTCTAGCTCATCCTTGCCTAGATTAACTCAAAGTAAAAAGCTATCCCAGTGGGTGGCTATATCCATGTAACCTTTGATCTCTTCCACTGGCCTGTTTCCTGTATCAATGGATGGTGGAGATTTTAGAAGTTGCTCTCAAAGTTTTGGAATTTGCTTTAGATTTTGTACAAAAGACCAAGTGGTGCCTACTAAAAAAGACCATTGACTAAAAGAGATCTTACACCATAGGCTGGTACTATGATGCTGTAATCCATTCATACAGTCTATCACAGATACCACAGTAAAGTGATTTAAAGCCAGACTTTGTGTACAGGTGTGCTGAAACTCAGCTGGGTCATCTTGAAACCAGAAAACCTAACTCACTGAAATTACCCCTTTGATGACCAGCTCCCATTTTCAAAATTCTTTAATTTACAGGGAAAACTACTAAAATAGCCAGAAAGCCAACTCTAAATGCCATTCTCTCTCCCTATACATCTTTCTTGGTGTTTATTTTTTCATCTTAAGATGTTCTCTTCCAACAACTAGTCTAAATCTCAGTGGGCAGCTAATTTAGGCGTCACATTTCCCTACATGAAAAGAATATACAAATGACATTTGGAATAACAGATTTAATTTCAGTCAGGCTTCATCCATTTTTTTCTTTAGTCAAACAGACTGTCAAGTGGCTGAATGTATTCCAAAACTTGAAGCAATGTGTGTCACGATCTTATATAATGAGACATGCAGCCCATTATTGGTGAAGCACCAGATCCCAGATAAAAATAATGAAAGTAGCTTAGTATTATTTTTCTGGTGTGGTAGACAAGATTGCAGCTATAGCTACTGTGCAATTAAAAAAAATGTTTCATACCTTTCCCTGAGGGAATAAGATTCCTATTTTCTCATAAGCAGTATCAGCATCAGAACAACTATACACTTCTCAGACCAGAGAACCATTAGGTTTGGTGCCTTCTTTCCCCTCCAGAAAACAAAGGGAGCAGCATCAGGGTGTTTAATAATTTCCTCCCTTATACCTCACAGGGAATTTAGGCACTTCATTTTTCCAATGGAGATTTATCTGAAATTGCATAGGAGCCATTTAATTTTAAGAAGTTCTACCACCAGTATTGCAAAGTCCTTGAACTATGCCACTGGTCTGAAAGCTTCCTAGTTTTTCAGACATTTCATAGGCATTTTAAAAGATACTCAAGTACGGCCAATCCCTTACAAAGCCTGCAAGCATAGCTTTATAAGAGTCAACATTTGCTAACTGAGCTCACAGGGTGTGAAATGTGTAGGTTTTATGGTGGTAAGTATAAAACACACAGTCTTCAGATGGGGATAGCTAACTTTGGCTACCCTTAAGTTTTACTGCTTGTGAACCCCAGAAGTTTTATAATGGTAAGCTTTTAAGTTTCCTGAACCAACAATATTTGGCTTTCAGCATTTAATATTCTCTCTTAGGCTGGTGTGTCTGAGGAGTGTCTAAATTCTTGGCAGGACCAGTTTTGGAGTCTGGGTGCTAATATGTGCCACAGTCTGCGTCAATGAAGTTTTCTACCTTCATTTAAAATCAGACCCTTTATTGTAACAGAGCTTTAAAAGTTAAATCAGTGGAATCAGCAGAAACAAACCTACTCAACTTCCAGAGTTTAGAAAATATGCCAAACATGTCTGTGAAGCTTCTAAATGATCAAACCTTGACTCTGTGGCTCATAGATCTTACAAACTGTATGCTATCCTGTAAAATGTGATATTTTCTCAAACCAAAACTATTCCAGTTATAGGTCTTAGAAACTATACCAGATTTGTCTATATGCTATCTAATTTATTTAAACCAGCATATGGTCTTATAGTGCAACACAGATTCAGAGTTCAGATGATCATGCCAAAGTTATGATGCTCATTAAAATCTGCTGCAAGATCTAAAGCCAAGCAGGAAAAATAAAAAACTGAACAGGCTTTTTTTGAGCTTCCAGTCAAGCAAAAATATTTACAGAAATAACCTCCTTTAAAGTGTTTCAGCTCTCCCCCCCTTCTGGAAGGAACTTTGATGTACAGTGCAGGAAAAAAATATCCCTTAAACTCAGTGCTTTGGAGATGGGGGCGGGGGAGGGGAGAGCGGCTAGGGAAAATAGCTGGATGTTGATTGGGGAGGCCAGACTTGGGGGAGAGGCGGTGCCCTGCAATGTGAAGATGGATGGTGATCGGTTGTCTGGAGTGCACTTGGGAGAGAAGATGATCGTGGGGAGGTGGACCTGCCCTCAGCTGGAGAATAAGGGGATTGGAGAGATCAGTGGAGACTTTCCAGCCTATGACACAGCAGCTGTGTGGGTGGGTGATTGCTGGAGTGGGTGGGTGAGGTCTGCATTTTGCAGGTGGTCAGACTAGATGATCTTAGTGGTCCCTTCTGACCTTAAAGTCTATGAGTGTATGAGCAGCCCAACCCTGGTAGAACTGGTCATCCATTTTGGCATGCAATTTTTTTTTTTGTTAAGTTACTAAAGATACCAGTCAAACTGATATCAAACTACGTTAAAAGGGAAAGTGTCTGTGTGAAACTGTTGTACATAAGCTGTGAGGAAATGTTAGTCAATAGTTCTTTCAAAGGGCCATTCTGTCTATTTTATATTGAGTGGGGAACTCAAACTTCAGCTTTCTCGTTTTGTAAACCATATACATTTTATTGATACATCTTCTCTGTAACTGTGACCAGTATTTTTACCTGTAACTGCATGACAGCTAAACACTGTCGGTAATCTTTGCTGTCAGATGCAATGAAAAATGCCCAGTTTTGGGTTCAAGACTCTCAGTTTTAAAGTACTTAGAAACCAAATACCTTTTCCTTTGATGCCCATGGGAAATATTAGCTCTCAAATGGCCTCCAAATGACTGCACTGCAGGTTACACTTTAAAAGCACTACAAGGAGGAAAGTCTCTGTAGTTTGTCATTCCCTGTCACCAACTACTGTTTTGATATTTCTCTTTGCAGAAAATGAAAAAATTCTGACATTTCAGCAAGTAAAAGAAGGGTAACGCTTACAAGATTACAGCTATAAATAAGGGATTCAGTAGACAGCTTTCAAAATGAATAGATGATGAAAGTTTCTTTCCCCTTACCGAATGTTTTTAATTGGGCCAGATTACCAGCTGGTGTAAATTGGCTCAGCTCTGTTGTGTAAATCAGTGTTACTCCACTGATTACAAGTAGATCTTGGATTTTCCTTTTTTTCATTTTGGAGGAGAATTGTCACTTATAATCTAGTTCCAAGGTGGCAAAACATCTCAGGAGATGCTTCAATGCAAGTGAAGCCATAATGACTCCCACTCCTCAGGAGTCTAGCTCCCATCTGAAACTGAGCAGTCAGTGGGAGTTAGTGAAGTAGTAGTAGAGGTGTAAAGGAAGGGAATAATAGGATTATACACATATTCTACAATCCAACATTATGATACAGAAAAGATGCCTGGTTTGGGGACTTCATTACAAACTCAAAATTCAAGATCGGCAGGGTCAAAAAAGGTTTGACAAAAGACTTTTCTAAACTAGGAAATTAATCCTTAGCTGGCATGTATGAGCTAAGGGCTCACTGATAGGGAAATTATTTAATTGCTTGTTTAAAGGGGACAAAAAAAATTATTAGTTCTATTTCTCTTTTACTCTGATGTAAATTCACCAATATGAGAGCAGGATTTAGGCACCACTTCAGCTGTCCATCCTTATTCAGCAAAAATATTTTGTTTTAAAGTTAAAATATAAAATATACATTTGAACTCTATTCAACATTGCAATAAGTGAGTGCTTAAATGCTTTGATGAAGTAATAGCCTTTGTAGCTGTAATATATTCCCCCACCAAGGAATAGTCCAATAGTAAAAGAACACTTGTAAAAAAGTAGGTAAAAATATAGTTTTGCCATTTATCGTTATGGGACTAAGTTTAAGTCTAAATATATTACAATATCCTGTTAAGATTAGTGAGCATTGAGTACATTGTTTGAAAAATTGTATGTGACAGAAACGTGTTTCCATTTCTGTTCTCTTTCTATCTCCTTCAAAGAAAAGCTCAAGTTCAAAGTATATATATTTTACTCTTTGATCATTATTTTTTAAAATGATATCTGGAATACTTGCCATATGTTACACCTGATTGGTTACGTCAGATATATCATCATCATGTCACAAAACATGCTGCATCCCACAATTGATTAATGTTGACTGTTTGGTTAGAGATGAGAAAACGTCAGTACACTTATTTCAGAAAGAAAAAGCTTTGTGGAATTAATGTAATTTCCATGTTCAGGGCAGAAATTTACTTTGCACAGCATTAACATTATCCATGGTATCTCTTGGCTTACTCACCAAAAAGGTGTATTAACAAGATAGCTACTTTTTTTCAGTCAACCATGCCCTAACAATTAAAATCTTTACTTTCTACAGTCAGAGAAATTTTTGGCTGTAAATCAAACTTCAGGTGTATACTGAAATTGATTGCTCTAAATGTAGATATGTTGTAGTGTTAAATTTTCAAAATAAAATTTTACCAACCTCCTGTAAAACACCTTGGCTATGTCTACACTAGAAAAAGTCATGCTGACTTTGTTAAGTCACCTTAAAGTGGCTACCCTTTAAGTAGACTTTATTAAGTTGACTTAACATTGGACATAGCTGTCCACACTGGCATTAAGTCAACTTAATAAAGTCTACTTAAGGGCTACTCCCTGTCCACACTGTCCTTGAGTTGACTTTAGGCTTAAGTCAACCTAATGAGCAGTAATTAAGTTGACTTAAGCTTTCATTAAGTCGACTTAAGAAATTCCTTAAGTCGACTTCATGAAAGTCCAGTGTGGACATGGAGTAATTTAGGTCAACTTAAGGTTCCTTAAGTCGACCTAAATTGCTAGTGTAGACATAGCCATTGAATGCAAAAAAACCCATCAAACCCTGAAATTCCTATGCAGTGCCATGTCATGCTATCTGGTTTTGAGCAGAATTCCCCATTGAAATGAGTAATCTCCTCAAATTTCTATTTTTATTAGTTCTCTTCCAAAAGGTTCTGTCTCCCATGCCACTTAGTCTTTTTAACAAATGGGCTAAACACAGTTTCTTTCAGAGACATTCAATATTGCTTCTATCTGCTTTTGAAAAGAATTTTAAAACATACCTATTTTAAAATATTCCTCACTAAAAACTTGCCTTTTTTAGGGCATTGTTCTCTGGAGAAAGGAATTAGACACGTTATACATGTGTTTAACACATGTACAATATAGCTATTGACGTGAAGATCTGTATTAGAATGACTCTTAATAAACTTTAATATACTTATTGCCAGTCTGCACACAATTTTTGTACAGCTAAAATAGGATATAAAATGTTATGTGATGAACTCAGCAGAAGCAAAATGGAATGTTCACATAGTATCTGTAAATTAAAAAGCACTGTGTTTAAGCAAACCCCCATTTCCTTTTTTAATTTAACTTGACTTCTCCACATTGTGTTTTAAATCTGCTGGTCCTTTGGGGAATGGCAAATCCACTCCCAAACCTAATTCTTAATGGAAGTTCAGCATTCAATGGTCAGGCTGCAATGTGCTTATCTTAATTTGACATTATGAAATGGAAATTCTTGGCAGAGAAAGCACAAAAATTTTCCAGGCACTATATTTCAAACATGATTTCTATTTTTAACAAAAAGTTTATTTTATCACAAACACATGACAAATGTAAAATTTACCGTAAGATCACAAAACAATATCCAGAGTTAAGGCTTTTAATTTTGCTTAACAAATATTCTATCTGTAGGAACAGCTGAATATAGCTTTCATAAACCACACTGTTTCATAACGGGTTTTACTACATCATAAATTCACTGGTCCAATTCCTCACAAAGCGCCTGTTTTTGCCCCATCCTCGAAGCTGGCACATTGGAAGGGAAGAGACATCACTTATGTCACCCGCTAGCATCCCCTTACTTCCTTGCACTTGGGCTCTGTATCAGAAATCCCTGTATACTGGAGATTGTAGGTTCTGCCAAGCCACTATATATTGCCTCTACATGAATGGGAGAGAAGAGGCAGGACTGCATAAGGAGTAGACAGAATCTTGATTACATCCCTTGTGCCTCATAGTATAGTTATGTGAGGAGAAGGGCAAATGGAGATAAGTATAGTTGAAGTGTTCTTCCTCCCCAGTCAGCGGGGTCATCAAGAAGGAGATTTTGACTCCACAATTGCAAATTCTCAGTCTCACTCTCTTAGAGTCTAAGCTTACCCCAAAAGGGTAGGAAAAAATACAAAATGCAAAGCAACACAGGAAAAAAAAATGTACAAAATAAAGTATACTTATTAGAGACATGCAGGGCATGATCATCACAGGGGTTATCAGGGCTGAAGCTCCGGGCCCCAGCCTAAAGGTGGGCCCTGGGCTCTAGCCCCTATGTGATCTGTCCCACTCCTCCCACCGCCACCCACTCAGCACCGACAGGCCTGGGGGGGGGGGGAAGAGGGGGCGCACTGGAAGGGCCCCTGCCCTACCAGTGCTCAAGGGTGGAGCCTTGGGGCCAGAGGCTGGGCTGCGCACTCCTGCCCCACCCCTGGGCTGGCTGGGTGGGGCCAGCTCATGTGCGGTGCAGCTTCCAGGGCCTTTGGGGCCAGAGACAGCAGCACATGCCAACCAACCCGGGGACAGAACAGCCGGGCCAGGACCAGGGCACAAGGGCTGCAAAGAGCAGTGTCTGGCCCCAGGCCCCATCCCCCCCAAGTGTCAGCCTGCCTGCAGGCTTCCATGGTGGGGGGGAGGAGGCCAGGGCCACATGGTGGTGGGAGGCTGGGCTCCAGACTGGGGTGGCCCCACCATGGCGGGCCCCTTAATTCAGCCCTGGAAACATGCTTGACTTCCTAAAACTCCTGTCCTAAATAAATGAAACACTTTTGCTTACCTAGACTAACAGGGCTACCCCTTTGGAACAGATGTAAAGCAAACAAGGAGTCCTGTGGCACTTTTAAAGACTAACAAATTGATTTAACTCACGAGCTCTCGTGGGAGAAAATCCCACTTTGTCAGATGCTTTGAAGATGGAGAATTTACAGAATGGAAGGAAATTAAATGCACGGAAATGTACGACATAGGATCAGGTCAGGTTGTGCCAGCAAATCAAAATAGGGGTTGGGAGTCAAACACTGGGGAACAGCACATAGAGGAAGGTGAAGTCAAATCACTTGTTGTAATGAGAATAAAAATCTCTGGTCCTTGTTTAACCCTGAGGCAATGGAGTTGAATTTACATATAAATTCCAATTCTGCAGTTTCTCTTTGAAGCTGCAATTTGTTATTCATTTCTTTGAGCACTGCTATTAACAAGTTGTCAATGGAGTGAGCAGAGAGACTGAAGTGTTCCTCTACTGGTTTTGAATATTGTGATTTCTGATGTCAGACTTGTGTCTATTTATTCTTTTGTGCAGAGACTGTCCTGTTTGTCCAATATAGAAGGCAAGGGGGCATTTCTGGCACATTATGGCGTAAATCACACAAAGTGGGATTTTCTCCCATGAAAGCTCATGCGTTAAATCAATTTGTTAGTCTTTAAAAGTGCCACAGGACTCCTGTTTGCTTTACTTTTACACCTATGGCTCTGCAGTATAATTATACAGTTTAAGAAACCCCTTTTATTCTGGGGGCATGGGGAGCATTCCATCCTTACCTTGCAAGATCTCTTCTGGTGTGCTACTAAATTTGATAGAGATAATGCCTATTCTGCATCAAAAGGCTTTGTTTATTCCTCCCACGCTCCCGCCAATGCCTTTTTACAAGATCTTAAGCTGTTACTGATGTTATTTTAAACCATAACTTTGGGGGCAGTTCTGACCTCATTGAAATCAGTGATTTTTTTTTTAAATGACTAAGTAGGAAGAGACTTGAGCTTAACTACAGAAGATGAACCATAATTTGGCATTTTTTGTTTGTTTGTTGGTGTGGGGAAGAAGGCTTAAACCAAAAACAAGCACTAAACAGCATATACAACTACCACAAATCATAACTTACTTATGAATTACATACTAAGTGGTGTTTATACAAGATGTACAGCCAAATAGTGAAGTCACCCCTTACCTATTGTATTTTAATAAAATGTCATTGTCACAAAGAAAAAAAAAAAATCTACTGATTCACATGGAAATGTCTCGTTATTTACTGCTACTGTCACTCCTCATTTAGTGGATTTCATCTGCTCTCTCAAGAGCTGTCAGAAGAAAATCTGACTGAATCTTTAAGGGCCTACTGAAAAAGCTGTAAACAAGCTGCTACCTTGATCAAGTGTTATTTCACCCTCTGGAAACCCTGTACACAAGGGACCGAGTTGTAGAACATAAACAGAGTCAAGAAACTGATGTTTGATCCACATAGTCTCTGAATAATAGCAAGATGTTCTTTTAATATTCTTGGTAAAAAATAAAGAAAGACAGAAAATTAGGAAATGAGCCACTCTTAATAAGTAGGTGCTGCAGAGTGTTTTATAAAAACAGAGCAACACAATTGTTCTTAACGGCCAACTGACACTCATGGGAAACCCAGAAGAAATGTCTTTCTAGACAAGATGTCATATGGTTTTCTTCTATTTTTTCTTTTGGTTCAGGGACAAGTCAAACCACCATATAAAGTTGCTGACAAAAAGAGAACCTAGTTTCTTAAGAGCTGATCCAATTCTTCTCATTCCTCACATGAACCCACTGTGGTACCTTCAGATTTTTTTGTGGGGTAGATCAAAGATTCAATACTTTGGACTATACTATGATTCATTTTATAGTCTGTGCAGATTAAAAAAGAGGGTGTCAGAACTCTGTACACAAGACTACCTGCATCTTGTGTCTAGGCATGTAGGAGTAATAGTGAGAAGTGAGCAAGGAATGGTGCAGCTAAAAACGCTATTCCCTCTTACTCTCTGGCCAGAGTGGCTGAGGCAGCATAGGGTAGATAATAATCTAGTGGTAGCCTACACCAGCACTTCATTACTATCCCCCTCCCAAGAGCAGCTTTTGTGACATAGGGGGGTCGCGTGTACATGTATGCCACCCCCATTTGCTGAGGGCTAGCCCTAAAGTTACAATCTATTAACAGACAAGATGACTACACAAGAACATACTATAACTTGCTATATTTTACAGCAACAACATTAGGTGTTTGGCCTCATTACATTTCCTTCTAGCTCTCTCTCACCAAAATCACTAAAATTCCAAAGGGGTAGCCGTGTTAGTCTATTGTAGAAAGACAACAGAGTCTTGTGGCACTTTTAAAGGCTAACAGATTTATTAATGGCATGAGCTCATGCCATTAATAAATCTGTTAGTCTTTAAAAGTGCCACAAGACTCCAAAATCACTAAGGTTGCTTTTGAATAAGATTATGGGTCCCGCCAACTAACTGAATAAATTGCAAGACTCTGGCACTTACTAGCCCTTGAAATTTTTAATGAAAATACAGCTTTTAGACCAAGTCTAACTTAAACGCAATAAGGGGAAACCATGCAAATTAATAATGAATCTATTCCCCCTTCCTTTCTTATTCCAATTAGCTAAGCTAAGCTATTTACAGCTACTATATGAGTATTTTATAGGGAGAGAAAGGTTCACCAATGAAATCTGAGAACAGGAAGATAATTCAATCAATATCAAGAGGCTAGATGGGAAACTAGTGCATAATAAACAGAACTTCCTGGAAGGCAGATAACTCTACATCGTTGGTTTTCAACCTGTGGTCTGCAGATCCCTGGGAGTCTGCAGAGTAGATGTCAGAGGTCCATGAAAGGTTGACACAGAAAAGCAATTTTCAACTTAATACCTAAGATTTCCCAAAGGGTCTCCACTGCCTTTGAAATTTTTTAGGGGACCACAAATTAAAAAAGGTTGAAAGCCACCGGTCTACATCTTTTCTTTGCTGTATCTTTAACTTATGGGGGAGGGGGGTATAAAACTGTGCTCTAATAAAATAAAAGCAAGTTAGTTACCCTAAAACAAGCCATCTGTTGGCAACTATTATGAGAAGGTTACTTGACCAAGAAATGGAAACTTTGCTGTTTCACAGAAACATACCAACAGACCCAATTTTTCCTCTTTTTCTGTGCGTTTGTGACAAATCTCAAGGC
The DNA here is from genome assembly GCA_007922175.1 of Pelusios castaneus. Classification (NCBI taxonomy): domain Eukaryota; kingdom Metazoa; phylum Chordata; order Testudines; family Pelomedusidae; genus Pelusios; species Pelusios castaneus. The sequence goes on along the minus strand of ML685793.1, from coordinate 18,643,489 downwards.
AAGTCTAATTGAGGCAAAGATCCAGCCCGAAAGGTGAAATCGTGTTGTAAACTATATAATTCCACTATAAACAGAAATCACCATAAGTGATATCTTGTTGCAAACTTTTGTTTTGTTTTCCTTCCCTATAGTAAACCTGCATCACATATTTGCATTTAATTTGTCTGGAGACCTATTTCCCCACACAAGACTGACAGAAATGCTTTGATGATGTGGGGTGAAATACTGGCTTCACTTAAGAATATGGCATCACTCTCATCAACTTTAGTGCAGTCAGGACTTTACCCCTATTCTTTCTGCAGTTGCAAAAGATAAAAGAGTTAAGTTAGATAATAACTGTACTACATATTGCTAAATCCACAGAATGGAATCAGTAAACTCTTCAGAGCACCCCCCCACACGCACAGTAATCAGTAAACTGCTTCCACATGATTGTAATGCCAGTAGGTATCTGAAAGAAATGTGATTGGCAGATAAGGGGCTATTTAACTCCACCTTTAAAATAGAATAAACAAACAGGATTTATTAACTCTTCCAAGCTGCTATGTACATTTTTGCCTCCAAACATTATCTGTGATATCGGAAACAGAAGTCAGCAAACTTTACTTATTGTATTCCACAGACAATTTTGCTGGCTGCTATCAGCAATGTTACACCTGTGTAATTACTGCAAGCCATTAGAATTCTTGGGACGCTTTTTCTTTTTTTATAAATAATCCTTGGTGATTTTCATTATGATATATACCTGCTGGCAGACTTACCACCACAGAATCAACCAACCTCCATTTTTATCTTCCCTTATTGTGTTCTCTTGCTACTTCATCATAGAACAAGATGCTTTGTGTATCAAATCTCAGACCAGTTCCCAGACTGGAAAGCAAACAAATACCCAGCAACAACAAAACAGATTTATCTACTACTACCAAAAAAGTGTCAAACTCCATTCTCTTGTTCTAATTCAAATATTAGTAAAACTGTTCTGTTAGGGGACTCAAATGATCTGTTCCTGTTAAAGATTCCAGTCAAGATCTGTGTATATGATAAAGTTAAAAAAAAAAAAATCACTCCCATATTTTGAATCCTCTACTTTCTTAGTTGGCTGGTGTAGATGATTCTCTCTCCCCTCCCTCCCCCCCTCCCCAATTAAATAAAACAGAGCAAGTAGATAAAATAGTCAAAAGGAAAAAAAAGATTAAAAATGTCAACTGAACCCCTCAAAATAATTATTTTTATCCATGATAAGTGAAAAGATTATTCAAACTATTTAAGATTATTTTTCTAGACTTGTATAGATTAAGAAACATATCAAGAATACCTGATAAAATTTTCAAAGTGAGTTTTCCATACAGAAATGATCATTTTAAAAGTAACGTCATTCTCCATGGGACAATGTGGTGTTGTCATCGCATACCTTGTGCCCATCCCATAAAAAAAGGTAACACCATTATGTTTCCAGATATTGTACAACTGCTTTTAATACTCCAAGAGTAAACTCACACCAAGGAGGGGGTGGAAGTGTAAATAAACTATGCCCAGATGTCATATTAGCTAAAGTAATTCAAAGTGTTTATCATAAAGCATCAAGTAAGGTCTATAAATCACATATTCAATACCACTGGAAGGAAAATGACTCCACGAAGGAGCTTGTGTTGTTTTGATCCAGTAAGGATTCCCAGATGCCATTTACAAGTATGGCTGAATGAACACTAGAAGGGAAAAAAAACACAACATATTTTCTTTTGAATTTTTAAATGAATTCCCTTTGACTGTTTTCACTTCAGGCAAATATTCCAAAAAAAATGAGTTCACTCACAAGAATGTTAATCAAAACAGCACATTTTAAGTGACAATTGAACCATATTCATGGAATCTGATTTAAAAAAAAAAAAGTAGGCTCATCCGATCAGGGAACAAGAGATACCATCTGACCTTTGTGTCCAATAAAAACAGCTTCAATTTCAAATACCAAGCCTTTGTAATTAGCTATGCACAAACAATCAGTGGACCAGGAATTATTCATAAAAGCAGCTTGACAAATGCATTCAAACAATGAATACTTTTGAGGAATTCACAATGCAGTCGTGAAATATGAGAACAGGAAAACAAGAAAAAAACTGAATACATTTTTAATAATTAGATTATTCACTATAAATTTATTCAAGTCTTCAGCACATGGACTATGTCTAATATATAGCATCTGGGGCACAAAAGTAGTAAGATAAAAGGGATCCAACAGTAATCATATAACCAATAAAAGAAGAAGACAAACCTGTGATGACCAAAATAAAGGATATGGTCCCTGGTATGCAAGTAAAAGCAGTGCTTTTTTGGCCAAAAATATGTGCTGGTACTCAGCCGGGACCTGGGGCTGGTGGCAGCAGAGAGCAGGGGCCTCATTGCTGTGGGGAGGGGGTGGAAAATGGTGCTGCTACTCAGTATCCCTGAGTACCATCACACACACAAAAAAGCCCTATGTAAAAGATTCCTGCTGAACAAACTGATCAGTATTAGTCACATGCATATTCAAGTCCCCAATCAAAATTACTTTTGAATATTAGAGATAAAATATCCAACAGAAGCCCTGAGAAGTTACACAACAAGCTTTCGGAGGGCTGTAAATTACAGCCATCATAAATGCTTAAAGATAAAGATGGAAGAAAAAAAATGCTACAACTCAGCCCAACCTCTGTTCCTAGGACAATGTAAAAAAAAAAAAAAAGAAAGAAAGAAAGAAAAGAAAAGAAAAAACCAATCAGGAAAGCATGAAGAGGGGAAAAAAAAAAAGAGACAGAGAGAAAGCACATCTTGATCACTTGCTTTCCAATCAAACACTGGGTAGACTCAGTCGCTATGTCTACACTGGCAAGGTAGTTCGAATTAAGGAGGCTTAATTCGAACTAACTAAAGCTATGGCTACACTAGGCTTTAGTTAGTTCGAATTAAGGGCTTCCTTAATTCGAACTAATAAGTTCAAATAGGGCTTTAGAAGTAAGGCTTTAATTCGAACTAACTAGTTCGAATTAGCCAATGTGACCATGTTAATTCAAACTAATTTCTTAGTTCGAACTAACCGGCCATTGAAATGAATGGGGATCGCTAATTCGAACTAACTAAAATTAGTTCGAATTAGTTTGAACTAACTAATTCGAACTAATTTTAGCAAGTGTAGACATAGCCAGTGGGTCTGATTATTCATTCACTGGTGTAAATCAGGAGTAACTCTTTTGAAATCAGTGGAGTTGCCTTGTTTAAAATTAGTTTAAGTGAGAGAAGAATCAGGTCCTAGAGCTCAAAAAAATTAGCGTTCAACCTGTGAGCTTTTCCTGGTCATCTCCCCCCCAAAAAAAAGATTTTGGCAGACTAGCATTATTTCTTTCTCTGTCCTGGCAAAATTCCAATATGGTTACACATTATATTTACCTCAATTGTCACTGTGTATGTGACATGTCTCACCTACACTATGCAACATCTCCCACAGAGTTGCTTATAACTTTCCTTCAACAGAAAAAAAAACTTGAGTGGAGTAGGCTGTGCAAGGACCAAAATCTCCCTGGGGACCCTGACATCATTCCATTAAGGCAAGACAAAGTTTGTCCTTCTGCTCCCATTGAGTTACTTGCAGGGACTAGGAGAGCTAAATATATTCTAAAAAATGTAAAGACAAAGGCAAATGATAAAAATGGAAAATATAACAGCTATTTATAAACCAAAATGGATAAAAGTTAAGACTGAACTCACAATATATAGAAAAACCCACTAGCAGCAGTAAGTTGCACACGAACGTTTATTGTTTGAGTAGACTATGCAGGATTATAGGAGAAAGAAGAGGTTACTCTTACCTGTTCCTGAGTTCCTGCATTGTCCTGTGGTTGCTGTCTCCCCTCCTCCTGATGTTCCATTCGTCCAGTCCTGTTGTCCAGCATTCTGTGAACGAAAAAAATCATAATGTTAAGTTGCAGACCTATTTGGAGAGAGGGATATCTGGTTGGTATTACATACTGATCGTGAAGCTTCTTTTGTTTTGGTGATCTAATAAATCTGTTAATGTTTGATTAGCATTAGTGATTAAGTCCTCAATCCATCTACCAATGAACAGAAACAGTTGGGGGAGGGGGGGCAAGGATACATCTTGTAGAGGGAAGGGGTCCATGGTGAGAGCGTTCTTAAGGATTTCCCCACCCTCACATCCTCCTCTAACAATGCTAACTCTTGTTTGGATTGCATCCCATTACTATTCCCTTTGTCTGCTTGGTTTCACTCCAGACAGTAAGCACTTCAAGATAGCTTCTTCTTATATGCTTATACAGCTGTTCTAATGAGGTTCGGACACACTACACACTTACCTCTCTTGAGTACCTGCTGTTGACCAGGAATGAACTAGCAAACTTGCTGCTTGCAGTGACTCCTGTTGGCTGTTGCCTCTGTCGAGGAGGTCTTCAGTGGCTCAGCCCTCCGCTAAGTAACAGACAGTCTAAACATATGAAGGAAACTCTTCCACAGAAAAGGTCCAACAGGATGAGTCCCTGTGCACTCATTACCATCTTTAGCCTAGTCCCTGGGTTCAGGTTTCAGCCCCTTCTGGGCTAGTTTTAAGTCCATGTCTGCCCTGGCACAGAGCAGCGACCCCAGATCTTTCTCCCCAGAGATTCTAAGTCTTGCCTTTTACTTGGGCCTCCAAAAAAGCCATATCTTCTTCCCAGGGCTCAGACCAACCTGCCAATGGCAAGGACCCAAGCCCACCCAGTACTCCAAGTCCCAACCCATAGACATTATAAGTAGTATAATAATAGCTGCTGCTGCTATTCCATAGGCCATTTCTCTCATAGTTCCTTCCACATTCCCCTTATTTCAGTGAGAAAGAGCTGAACTGCTCCATTGCCTCACACTTCTAGGCCCAGTGAGCAACTGACCTACTAAACCCCTACAGCTCCTTTTTAACTGGGCCTGCTGTGCTCTGACTGGCTGCTTTCCTGCAGCCTTTCTAGGCTAGTTTGGAGGACCCATCTTTACTGCTCCTTTTCTGGGACAGGCTGTGGTAGAACCACAGAGCCTCCAGCAGGGGGCCTCAAAAGGCCTAGTATACCACATCACAGGGCCCTAATATTTGACTTGAACCTTTGCTTCAGTACAAATTATATCACACTCATAATAATACTGAAATACATGGACATAATTGAAGAAGTGAATGACTATTGGTAGAGTTAAAGTATGGTCCAAGAAAATACAGGGCTTATATCATCCCCAGAGCCAGATTAACTGGCCTGGGGCCTCCAAGCTGCCCTCTACCACGCCTCCACCACCTGGCACCTCATCCCCCACCTCAGAGGGACAGGCCCCCACCCCACCCCACCCCCATCACTGAGTGGGGCCCTGGGGTCAGATGGCACTCCCACCCCAGCCCTAGTCCAGCCAGTCTGGTGGGGGGCGCAGCTAGCATGCGGCACAGCAGTCCCGATGCAGATCCCCAAGTGGGGCCCTGGAGAGTTGCACTGGGCTGGAGCAGAGGCCATGCCAGCCAGCCCCACCCCGCCTCGGGCAGAGGTAGCAGGCACTGGCCTGACCCACCCTGTCCCCAGGGACGGACCAGCCAGGTCCGAGGTGGGGTGGGAATGCAGAATCTGGCCTCTGGCTCTAGGGCCCTGCCCTCCCTCCCCGCTGCACCAGCAGGGCAGGAGTGCTGTCAGCACTCCTGCCCTACTGGCGCTGAGCGGGAGTGGGGTGTTGCCAGATTATTGTAGGGGTTCAGCGGCTGGAGCCTGGGGCCCAGGGCTTCAGCACATTTAGCCCCTGCGATAATCAAGTCCTGATCATCCCAGAACAAAGGAATGGTAATTTATCTGCCCTGAGAGGAAATCAAGCACAAATGATGGTGTTACAGAAATCCATCTATCTCAGAAGGTCTATGAGAAAGTGTGCGGAGAATAGATTGGCAATGTTTCTATGCCAAATGTTATAGCAGATAGAGTAGGTCCTACATTTTAATATATACCAAGCTAAAATGGGAGAATATTGAAACCCCACTAAATTGCATTGGAAATGGATATCAACAGAAGGTCTTTTCAAGCTGGATCCATTTTGCCAAGTGAAGTCACTGAAAAGATCATTTATTTCAAAGGAAATTGTACTGGTATCTAAAAAGCGTAAGGATACACAGTGCCTCTGTGTATGTACCCAATGAGTTTTTTTAATTAATTATTAGTCACAATATACAGGAAAAAAGACCACATTTTATAATGGAAAAGAATTATATCTGTGATTTGCATATGCTCAAAGGAAGAGCAGACAGACTTGATAAGTTTTCCTCAGAGGCCAGAAATATGAAGACTGTACATTTGAGAAACTGTGATGGAACAAAATATGGAGGCATTAACATACACAAAGGCCAGTGGATTTCTTATTATGAAATGAAGTGTTTGTTCATTCTATTTTTAAAAAAGAATAGAAAACTTAATGAAAGGAAAAACACAGGTACCTTTAAGACTTTATTATGTAAAACCTCAACACAAATGATAATGTCATATATAATCTACTAATCACTCCATTTAAAAAGAAATAGCATGGAGTAATCAGGCAGAATTAGAAAGGGAACTGTGCAGCATAAGGAGTGACAACAGACTAAGTTTGGAGAGGAGAGGAGAGGAGATACACGATGTCATAACTAGATACGTTTTTGATACTAAAGCACAAAATCTTATGAACAAACCAATAATACTGACAAACTACTTGGTGAGGAATAGAAATATGAATGTCCAAGGCAAGGTGCCAACATCATGATTGAATCCCCCTTCCACACTCCCAAAGTCAATGAAAAGATTCTGACTTCAAGACACTCCTAAAACAGCAGCCAGTTACATTTGAACTAAAAAGGAAGTGAATAAAATTCTATACAGTTAGATTTGAACTAAAATGGAAGTGAAGAAAATTCTATACATTTCACTCAACCTTTTATACCACCTTACACCATTCTCCAGCATGTTAACTTATTCAGAGTCTCCTATTGGAATAAGCATTTTAAATGAAGAATGAAGAAATTTAGAAGAATTGGAGGATGCCAAATTTTGATTCCTGGTAATAAATCACCATGGTCCAATAGGTCCTTCATGAGACAAAAAAAATGTTCTACATCATGAAACTCCATTGCAATGTGCCTCTTACGGGCCAATCTGCTTAATTAACTGTAACAGTGAAGTATTATTTATGTATTAGTTGACGTTCAGGAACGATGCCTCACTTAAAAGTCCTCAGTCAAATCACTGATCCAGATCAAGCTGGTTTTGTACTAGCCCATAGTGCATGAGGTAATTTAAATAGACTATTTATTCTCAGTTTGCCAAGAAAATTAATATAGTTAATTTTATTTCAATGGACACAGCTGAAACATTTGGTCGTACTGCATGGCCTTTTTTAATTAAGGATCCTAGAACAATTTGGTCATGATTAAGATTTTTTTTTAAGTAGGTCTGACATCTTTACATAGATTTGGAAGCCTCATAATAATGGTCTTGTCAGCTTGCAGTTTCATCCACCTTGAGTGATCAGGAACGATTTGTCCTGATGAAATCCATATGCAAGAGCATGGACTCTGTAAGTGAATCTAGGGCAGTGGTTCCCAGCCTTTGTGGCTTGAGGGCCACAGATATCTGTTTACAACCCTGAAGGACCACCAATTTCCATTAGCGGGGCCCTTGCCTCTCCCTTCTTCTTGCTTATCTCCCATCTCCCTTGCTGCAGCAGGGAAACCACATGAGTCCTGTAGCCCTGTGTGTTCCATCTAGGTCCATAAGCAGTAGCTCCCTTCTGCAACCAGAGGGATGGAAGATCAATGCTTCTGTCCCTCTGACTTCAGGAGGAACCTCAGCCCCTAGGGACCCAGGCAGAGTGCTTTGCTCTCTGCTGGAGTCGGGGAAGGAGAGCACTGATTTCCCCTCCTTCAGGCTCCAGTAGGAGCCTCAGCACCTATGGACCCTGGAGGAGGAGCATTTTGCCAAGCTTCCTGTTACGGCCAAGGGGAGGGGAGCACTGATTTTCCATCCGCTGGGCTGCAGCAAGGAGCCTGCAACAGTCTTTTAGCCCCATAGAAATGCGCTCCATCTGGGTCATTCAGCAGTGGCTCCCTTCTGCAGAGAGCAGGAGAGGAGCCGTGGGCCACTTTGAAAGCTCCCATGTGCCACTTTTGGCCCCTAGACCACAGGTTGGGAACCACTAATCATTCTAGGGGATATGATCTCTCCTAGACTAAATGCACTTGTCTCACTAGTGTTAATTTAGATTCACTGTGGTATAATCAAGAATAGACTTGTTCCATGGAATACAAAAAAATATTCTAATGAAGAAAAATACAATATAGGATTTGAATTTTCTTTTTTTCCTCTGTAAAAGAGCTTTAAAAAAATAAAATAAAGTCAGTCAACCAAAAATTCAGTGTATCAATTTGCAGTTTACTGGTTTCAGTCTCTGAAGTTACTGGTTCAGTGTTCTTGCCATGTTAAACATGGGTATACTGAGGGATGGGTGGGGGACAGCTGGTGCTGGCCACTGAGTGCGAATGACTATTGTCCTGGTCAGCTGAGCTGGAGTAGGAGTCCTTCCCCTCTCAGTGCCTGGCTCTTCCTGGGCAGGGGCTCCACTCCCACTTCCTGGAGCAGTTGAGGAGGTAATGTGAGGAGGCAGGGAAGCCAAGGGATTGGGGACATGGACTGGGGGCTGCTGCCCCCAAGTATCCTGCTGCAGCTGCGGGGCTGGGAGCTGAAAAAAGCTGAGTCCAGCCCTGAAGAAGGCATGGAGGAGGGGCAGGGCTGGGGGCTGTGACCACTTTCTCCTGTCCTTACTATTATTTGTGGCATGCAATAGGAATGGCCACTGCTGCCCAGCAGGTAAGGGGGGAGGGGAAGCATTCCCTGAATCTTCAAATGTGACTTTACATCTTAGAAAACCTAACAAATAAAAGCAGGGCAAGCAATTTTTTTGCCATTAGAAATTTTCTATAGTAACACCACATCCCCTGCAAAAAATACAGAAAGAAAAAACTGGCCCTGCAAAGCTTACCTCCCTGAGCAGTAAGCACTCCGCATGAGCACTGCACACTGGGTAAGAGCAGGGGGAGTGAGGGGACAATGGACCAAGCCTGCATTTGCACCCCGTAAGCCTCCGCTTCCCACTCAGGGCAGCTGGGGGCGACAAAGGGACTCCTCCTGTCATGTATGTGGGAGAGGGCTCAGGCAAGGGTAGGGTGCAAAAGTAGACTTAGTCCCCAGGCACCGGAGACCCTAAGGGTATGTCTACACTAGCAATTTAGGTCGATTTAAGGACCCTTAAGGATCACAAACAGAGGTACTCTCAAAGTGAGGTATTTTAGTGTGTATGAGAGAGAGAGAGAGAGAGAGAAAGAGAAAGAGAGAGAGTCTTCCTTTAACCTTCTAACTCTCTGGCAGCATGATGTTCTTCAATAAACATTTGCAAAAATGTTTTATCTTTATCTTGCAACTGCTCAAAGTTATTTTGCAGATTATTACATGAGCATCCTGAGTCTTTGTTTGGCACTGTCTCTTGCTGACATTCAACATTTGTTCCTCTTCTTTCCTCTAGTTAATTTCCTCGGTTTCACCTTCTATTTTGCAATGGCAAGTAAATGGACACTAGCAAATTAGCTTTTTGATGGCCCATGACATCTTACAATGATGTGGTGCAGGAAGATGGTTCAGTGCTGTCATGATTTATTCTCTGAATTATCATGAGGTGTTGCATTAATTATGTCATATGGAAATGACATAATAGATTGGCACATTAAAATTTGCTAAAGGGTCAACTAGTTCAGAGGCCAACATTTGACCTTTCTTAAACTATTAAAAATCTGGTGAACAATGCCCTTTATACTTTAGGGGCCCGATAATTCAGTGAAATTGAAACCAGTGGAGATACTCCCAAATTATACTGGTGTAACTAACATCAAAATCTGACCCTACATTGTTATTTATTTTTAAATGATTCTCTAGTAAAATGAGTAGCCATAATATTTAGAAGAAAATATGAGAAGGAATAACCCCAAAATAGGTAACAGTAACCCAATACAGTCCTGAACCATTTTATACTGAAATTTTGAAGAGTATCTGAAGGTGGAATAGGGAGGTTGCTAATTGGATGAGATTTCTTATAAAGTAGATATTATGATGAACTGGAATAGGTTACCTATAGAGTTTGTAGTATTCCTATCCCTGAAGGTTTTTAAGAATGTATTAGACAATCACTTGTCAGAGATACTCTAAGGCCCGCCCTGGTCTACACTGCTCTGTTAGGTCAACATGAGAGATGCTAGTTACATAACGTAACTCAGCACAACATAATTAACTCTATAACTTATGTCTACTCAGTGTGGAGTCTTCACAATGCTACGTCAATGGGAGAGTACTCTCCTGTCAACTAAGCAGGTCTACACAGGTCTACTCAATGCCTCTGCATCAATGTCTGCCACCTTGGCAGTGTAGACCAAGTATACTTAAGTATGCCCTAAGTATAGTTAAGCCTGCCTCAGTGGTGGAATGGGGGGTGGGATTTACAACTTGAGGTCTTAAGGTCTTTTCTAGCCCCACATTTTTATGCTTAGGGCACAGTGAAAGCTGGCTAATAGAATAGAAGGATACTGGAAAGCTCTAAGATCTGCTTCATAGAAGTATTGTTCCTATGACAAATTTCTATTCCCACCCTATTGTTTGCAATGCTGTTGTAGCCATAGTGCTCCCATGATGTTAGAGAAACCTGGTGGCTGAGGTAATATCTTATATTTGGACCAACTCCTGTCAGTGAAAGAGACAAGCTTTTGAGCCACACCGAGCTCTTTTCCAGGCCTTTTTTCCAGCTAAACATAAGATGGAACAGATTGTTTAACATGAGTAATTAATACATATTGTAAGAGACCATTCAAGGTGAAGTAGGCAATTAACACCTCTGCAGTCATCAGACTGAAAGAGAGGGTTAGTGCATTATAAGATTGTTTTTTAATAATAAACTGTAAGTCTAGTCTCTATTAATGGAATGCCTACATGTAAACTACTACAGCAGCACTGCTTCAGCTCCACCCATGTAGTTCTTCAGTGCAGACCCTATGTATGCCAACAGGAGAGGTTCTCCTACCCACCTCCTTGGGAGGTAGTAGATAGTTCAACGGAAGAATTCTTCCATTGACCCAGCACTGTCTACACTGGGAGTTTGGTCAATATAGCTCAGTCCCTCCGAAGTGTGAATTTTACTGACTCCTGACAGATGCTGATCTAAATTCCTATTGTAGATCAGCCCCAACACAATGATTTTTAATGTCTAGCAAAGTTGTGAATTTAAGCTCTCAGGTTCATCTTTGGAAGGTGTTTTCAGGTTTCCTTTAAGGATGAGGATTGGAAGGTCTGAGGTGGAGTGACTATTCTGTGAAAAAATGTTCACCCATCAATGAAGGTGTGGTTTTTTGTCTTTTTTTTCATTTTTCTGTGATTGTTCATTTGAGTGTGTATAATAATCATTGGGCATATCCAGTTGTTACTGGATGCAGTACACCCCATATTGTGAAAGCCATGTGTAGTACCCATGGATCTTAAAATATATGTTTGATGGGAGGTGGAAGTGGGGGGAGAGATGGTTGCATGTTTTGAATCAGTTGTTACAGCAGGATCCTGATGAGTGTGGCAAGGCTAGGTAATATGAAGGCCATGAATGAAATCTTTTCCAAATTTCCTTTTAAGATGTGGTCCTTATTTATATGGGTTGTGATTTTTCTCCGTAATACAAGGCCCCAAAATGTTTGAAACGTAGAGATGTCTAAATCCAAGATTTAATATAACCAGGCAGGTGTAAACTGTTAGTGCTATCTCGTGTCCAGCCCTTACACTTCTATGCAGTGAAGAAGGAGAGGGGAGGAAAGAGCAGGGTTGTGGTAGAGATGGTGGCAAACAAGACTAAGAAAGCTTGGTGTCTCCCTCTTTGTAAACACACGCACAAAAAAATGCTACTGTGTCCCAGTTAGAAAAGGACAAAGATGTAAGGGAAGAAAAGTGGCTTTCCAAAATTTTAAAACTAAATGGGAGATACATTTTAAAAATAGAACTTGAAACATACCTGAACTCGATGGATCACTTTATACAGTATTCAGCTTCTTGTTGCTGCTGCAGCCCTACAATCATAATCTACCAAATGGCATCAAAATAAACAAATAAAACCCAAGCAAAAATTTTAGTACAGCTCCACTTGTTAACTGCCTCCTGCAATGAGTCTGAGTGAGTGCAGGTCAATTTGTTTTCTCCTTCTAATAAATCAATATACATTTTTCAAATTCTGTCCTGAATGTCACACAGTAGCCTTGTAACTATGTTTCATGTAACTCCTAGAACGCGTTATATTTGGAGCAAGCTTGTATTTTTTTTAAAAAAAATCTTGCTACACTGTGTGCATACATTAATACATTGTGTGAAACCCTATTCAATACATCCTATAAACCCTGTGTAATGCAGACCTGCCAAATGGCTAAAGTACATAAAGCCAAAGTCATCGCTCACTTACCTTCATGCCAATTTGGAATTTTTCCATTGATGTCAGTGGGGCTATTCCAGATCTACACCAATATCACTGAAAGTCCATGTAAGCCTTTGTACAGTACTATATTACTTTATCTCTATGGGCACCATACATGCAGTAGAGAAATCAGCCCTTTATGCTTCCCCCCCCCCCCCCCACATATTGGAGTATCCTAGAGTTTACATGATTTTGCCTCCCTTACCCTTGCTGTGCATAAAGGAACTCTTGATAAGGGTTGGGGGCAGAATAAGGTCTTTAGGCCAGGCATGAAGATGCTATAAGCATTTCATTTAATTCAGGATTGCATGCTGTCCTTCAGTGTCACTTTAAACTGTTTATTATAGCAATGTTATGGCTGGCTGATGTAAAGTGTGGAATTGGCAGAAGGTGGGAGAAGAGACTGCTGTTTTAATAAATTACCTTTGGGGTCAGTAAGCCTGAATAGATTTGGGGTTTGGTACAGACCTCACACCTTTCTGTGAGTAAATATAGACAGTAGAAAAGGCTAGAGATGCATGTTACCATGGAACAGCTTATATCCCTATATCTCTGGGTACCTACTCTAGCCAATGAGTGAGAGGAGGGTCATACTCAGGGCTCCTCCCACTCATGTACATACAGGAAGTCATGGTGCGCAAGCAACCCTACTCTCTCCCTTATGGAATGATCATCACAATCTAAGCAGGGCCAACAAGGTCATGGGTGGCTAGGGCATACTCTGTCCTACTCCTCTACCAGGGCCACACAACAGCTGGGACAGTCCAGCAATACATAAAATTTACAATTATTTTAAATGAATGACGGTAATGTGTGTGGGTGGGAAAGTCAAATTCCTAATTTCCAATTTATCTTTGCGCCTCTTTGCATCACACACTGGGTGTGTTCACTGGAGTTGAACTGAAGGAAGAATATTTATACCCAACATAAAGGAAATGAAAATGCTGTATCTAAAATGTCCTTTTGCAGCACTGCTCCCCCAGAAAGCATATTTCTGTTTACTGTTCAGAGACTTAGACAACTCTGAAATCTAGCTGACATTGTTGTCTATTCCTTTTAGGATGGATGCTTTATTTATTACTGAAATGTCAGCATATTAGGAGAAAAACTTTTATATCTTTATAGATTTAATGAGTCTCCAGGGATCTCTAAGATGCTGTATGAGTAGCCAGATAAACATCCTTTATTTTCCCACAGATTCACTACAAAGGCTTTTTACCAAAGAGGCTTACACACACTAAATAAGTTGAAAGCTTTAAAAAAACTGCACACATGCACACACACACTTAATCATTTTTCTTTCATTAGTCATTTACATATACATTTAATCAACATTTTGTGTTATAAGTACTCCTCACTATTAGTGGTAGAAGAATTTAGAGGTCTCATTCTGATCCCAATTAGAAGAAAGGCACTAATAAAAATAAAAAAGTTTGAGAAATGTCAATAACAAATCCATATTAATAAACTAGAGTACTAATAACACAGGGTGCATCTACACTTACAAATTAAGTCGATTTAAGCTTGCTTAAATCGACTTAATTTAATCTGTGTCTACACTACATTTTCCTTAAATTGACTTAAGCAACAGCTTAAGTTGACTTAAGGAAAATTAAAGTCGACTTTATAAAACCTAGTATAAAGTTGACTTTACTGGCTAAATTGACTTTATTAAGTTGACTTAAGCCAGTGTAGATGCAGATTAGCCCTAAGTCGACTTTAAGATGACTTAAAGGGCTCCAGGGCTCCCCCACTGCCCTCCCTGCCAGGGTGGCTGGCACAGGCAAAGCCTGGTGTGTCCCCCCCACAGGGCAAGACACAGCCCTGCCCACCCTGCTCCTATGCCCTGCCAGTGTCCCTGGTACCCAGGTACAATGGGGCAAATGCTGAGCCCCCTGGCATTTGGCAAGGGGAGCCCCCTCCACCACCATGGACCAGTCCCAGGTCCACCTAACTCCTACAAGTAGACTTAGGTGTCCAGTGTGGATGCTCTAAGTCGATTTGGCAGGGTGCCCTTTAAGTCGACTTAATTTCTGAGTGTGGACATGCTAAGTCGACTTATTTGGCCAAGTGTAGACATAGCCACAGACAATGGGGGGAAAAATATCTTTATTCACGTTTGGCTAGATCTTCAGATGGTGTAAATTGTCATAGCTCCTTTGACCTCAAATTTATGATGCTCCAATCATCTGGCCCCTATAATAGAATTTATAACATTAACTTCAGATTGTTAATGGATTAACATCGTAGTCAGTAGGAGTAGTAGTGTCTAGCCATTTGCTAGCAATTAGCTTCCTAGATCCGTATTTTTAAATACTTTCTCTAGTGCATCTCTCAAAAAGTTCTAAGTAAAATTGTGTATACTGTATTCTGAATTTGGCTGCAATAGTAAATACTAAAAGTGAAAATATATATTTAGACTTGAAATTAATTACTATCAGTCAACTGCATTAAAATAGGAGAATAGAAACCAATTTAAAATATACATAGACTGTCTCATAGCAAAATTGAGAAGTGCTTACTTCTGTAGTTTTAAACCTCTACTTCAGTTCTTGCTTTTCTTTTAACTGTTTCTTTTATACAGACTCCCGTTTTAAAAAAAATCTCCAGTTTTCTCTTACCTTCCTCCTTCTCCTGTTTATTTTGCTTTTTTCTTTCTTAAGTTCCCCAACTGTTTCACTCTTTGCTTATTTAATGGCTATAATTTAGTTTTGTTCCATGTTCAGAACTAGCATTGACTGCAATAAGAATTTTCAAAGCTTAACATGGGGTACAATATGAATGTATTTTCATTTTAAAAAATTATGGTGAGTGCATTTAGTTAAAACTAATAGACCAAGTCATTGACAAGCAAAATGTAGGAAGGTGTTCTGCAGAATTTAAACATACTGTTGACCTCATTCCTGGCCTGTGACTTATCCTGCCTTCTCTGACCTGGACATCTATCAATAATCCACATGTACTAAATTGTGCTAGTTTATAAGGTTACTGTCTCACGTGGGCCAATATCCCACACATTGTCCCAAAATTAGACCAACAAATTAAATTTCTTTCATTAGTTAACACAGAAGACATCTCCAGAGATGAGATGCTAATTATTACACCAGTACTGGGGCTGCTAGAGTAACAATATTTGTTTGGGTAATACTACAAAGTCTACATATTGAAAAGCCAGCCTCATTTTGCACCTGCAGTCAACTATAGGAACAATATTAATATTTGGACAACTAACTACATAATTTGCACCTTCATTTGGGCCAAATGAAAATTTAGCCCTCAATGGCTTATTGGGAAAAAAACCCTTCTCTCTCCCCATAGGAGATAGCTGTTTTAAAAACTACAAGTAACCCAGTAGTTTGAAGGATACAAGACATTCCACTTGAGAAAAACATTAGCCAACATTTTTAAAGGAACCCAAAATTAAGCTCCTGTTATCCATATTAGACATGGAAATAGGTGGACTGATTTTCAAAAATGCAGAGCACCTCAGTGTGAGCTGCTGGGTGTTCAGAGCTCTTGATAATGAAGATACTTATTTAGGAGCCTATGGCTTTAGGAATCTGATATTAAACTCCAATATTCAAAAACACAGGAAAATAGCAAGTAGGTTAGAAATACCTACATGTCCTTATAGGTGGTCTAAACTTATTCTTTCATCCTTATCAGTTAACCCTTTATTGCTGCTACTGCTGCTTCAGGAATCATGTATATGTGCATTTATATGCTAGCGGTATGTCTACACTTTAATAAAAAGCCCACATGGGTGCGTCTTAAGGTGTGGGTCAACTGACTTGGACTCATGGAGCTTACACAATGAGGCTAAAAATAGCAGCGTACTTGTTCCCGTTTGAGCTGGATCCTGGACTCAACCTCTTCCACCTTGCTGGGTTTCAGAGCCTGGAACAGAAACCCACATCAGTTGACTCGGGCTCTGAGGCTTGTTGCTGAGGGACCATTTTATGTTTTGGTTTGGCTTTTTTGTTTGTTTTGTTTTGTTTTTGCAGTGGAAACATATGCTACCTGATTCTCATCATGATTATCTGTATTAATGTCCAAATATAAACAAACAAACTGGCTTTTGGTCTATTCATTAATAACTATTTCTGTTATACAATTTTATACTATTATAAGAGAGTTATTACAATTGTGAATATAATGCAAATGATGGTATCGTTCAAAGATTGTTGATGTTGGAAGTTTGTAAGTTTTAAAGTAAAACAAAAAGCTCATCTTAATCTATTTTTGTAGGGTAACTAAACCAATACATTTAACAATTTAAGGAGCTGAATAGAACATCAGACCAGTCAAAGACCCCATGTATATGAAATCTGACTTGTATGCTAACAGCCAAAATTGAGTGCCTTGCTGAGTCTTGAATCAAGCTGTCTCAGCATCTTGTAGCTTAATTGTCAAAGACTGCCAAGATACTTATTTAAAAAAAAAAAAAAGACAGCTAAACGTTTTAGAGATTGAATTGGATCTGTAAAATAGCTGCAGCACATTTTCATTTGAATTATGTAGCCTTATAAAAAGAAGTCATTTTAAGCAAATTGCTAAATTAGAGACACTTAGTATTGTTATATCATTGTGTAATCCAGTTCAAAGCATTCTATCACCAGTTAACTGGAAGTTTTCAACACAGAAACTGCAGCAACAACAGTTGTAACTAAAACACTATTTTGTTGCAGTTGAGAGAAGTTGGCTATAAAAAGTGTGTCTGAAATAGTATGTATGGGGGGTAGCTAATGAAGCATCATCTCCTGCATTCAACAGTCACTAATCACTTAGATTCATTACTAGTAAATTTTATTTTCATAGTGCATTAAATTCAAATTGTAGTTTCAGGGAAAAGAACAGCTGCCACATAAAAGTTAGAATTTGAAACTTATTTACAAGAAGATGACCAGATTAGCAGTTTATAAAAATAAGATGGCATATGGAGAAAGGGAAAGATAAAAGAGCCACTATCAGGAAATTTGAGGAGGCAGCTCACCAGCCACTCTGATCACATTCTGAAAATGTTACACAGTCATTTCAATTTCTATCACCTGGAAAATCAATATGTCAACATCCTTAAAAAGTAGATAGGATGTATAATAGAATGCTGAAAATGCAGTAAAGTAAATGCCTTTGTTCAATCAATAGCCTTAAAATAACCTAAGTAAAAGTATCCAAAGACAAAGAAGAGTTTATACATTAAGACAAGTATGTTTGTGTATTTTTTTTCAGCATTTGTTACCAAATTGGGCTGAACAAGAAGCAGTCTGTTTCCCAATACATAATTTTGAACTTAATCAGGGTGTTCCAAATCTCCCAAGTAATCAGTTCGCAAACTCATAGAATAGCAATTGTTTCTTCTTCAGAACATAGACAAAATAAATTCCATGCATGGAGATTGCTAATACCAGTTGCTTAGTTGGGGTTTAATTCTAAGCTTTGGGGACAAATTCTCCTCTCAGTTATATCAAAGTGACTCTAAAGGTAACTTCTTTGACTTAATTCTGGATTTATGATGTAACCAAGTGTAGAATCGGGTCCCTGTATTCATAATATAGAAGAATGTAAGCTCTTTGGAATTGTATCATCCTTCGATTAGATGCTTAACATAGCAAGCATAGCATATTTATTCTGATACATTTATTCAGTGCAGTAAATTCTCATTTAAAGATTTATACTGTTTTTTTGGAAGTTGCATATTTCAACTTAGTTAACCCACTGAAGAGTAAGGCCGCACTATTTTTTACTGACATCACTGAAAGAAACCCTATCCTGTGTCAGCCTGTGGGTAACTGAATATTCTGCTGGTATAGGTTGGAATAAGGAACTACATTCTGATCAGTGACACTGGTGTAAAACCACAATGATTCTCTCAAAAATCAGTGAAGTTTCTCTGGCTTGATAACATGATTAGCTGAGGTCAGAAATGGTCCCTGATATATTTATTTACCCTGTTAGATATAAACAACATCATTTTGACTGAAGTCAGATAGATTTTGGTCAGATTCCGCCACCATTACCCATAGTGGGTAAAGCTCTTCAGTGCAAGAAGTTCTACTGAAATTATTGGAGCTGCTCATGAAGTATGGTGCTACTCAGTGTGAGTAAGGGTACAGAATTTGCCCTCTTATAATGGGCCAAATCCGGAAGGCCTTACTCAAACTGACTCAATCAAAAAAAAACTTATTTATTAAAATATTTCATCTTGTTACTATGAGGAATGCCAAGAATAGAAGATATATAAAATATTCATCAAGATTGATTCATCTGAATTTTATTGTGTTACAGATATGATGCATATACATCAAATCAATGTTTTAATAATCTGGGAAATAATCACTTATAAACAAATCAGCATTACAAATATCATGTAAAGTGATGCCACTATGTCAGCTGCTATCAGCAGACAATGAAACTATGCATCTTAGCACAGCATTTAAAGAGTCCTCCCACATGAACAGACATGTGATGACACTAAAAAATAAATTTAATATTCTTTCCCATAAAGTTATAAATAAAATAATCATGAAATATTTATCAATAAACAAACACTTTGCATATATACAGTTTCCTGCTGAGGATTTCAGTGCCTTAGAAACAATTAATTAATCTTAACAGCCCTATAAGATAGGGAAATATTAGCAGCACCATTTTATAAGACGCAAGAAATGATGTTCAGAGATATTAGTATGGACTTCTGCACAGAGTTATATTTAAGTTTATGAAGGATCAAAATATAAATGGCTTGGCATTGATGCAGGCTAAATGTGGGTTCTATAAGAAGGTGGTAGTAACTGTACACCTGTATTTTATTTTAATGTTAAGATATTTTGATAGGGAGATTACAGACTTGCTTTTTCAATCTTTCACAATTTTAATTAGAATAAACCTGCATTCATTCCAACCATTTACCACAGCTATGAAAAACAATTTGGGGTTATACATAAAGAAAGAACGGAGGGATCGGAGTGGGGAGAGGAAATCAGAATAATTTCTCTTTCACTCTATTTATCAGCTAGACTCCTATTCCATCTGTTCTTCCTCTTCTTCTGGATGCCTACCTAAGCAACACCTCTCACAGGTTGACAATGACCTCTTACATCTTCGGGTCCATAGATATCTATCCATTCTTTATACGGCAATGATGCCTGGTAGTTATAAACAATGTAAAAACTTCAGATCATAAAAAAATCCAGTTCCATTAGCTTCAATACAGTCTCAGTTTAAATCCCATGTAGAAAGTTACTGATTTTATAGAACTACACCAATTTACAACAGCTGAGGTTCTGGCTACTGCTTCGATGGTCAAATATTCTGGACTTCAGAAAAGTATAAAGTCTACAGGCCACAAGTCTACTGCCATTTTCATATGTAAATCAAAAAGACCATTCCAAATGGTGCTACTATGGATGGGTTTGGTTTATCTGAATATATAGGAGTCAGATCTCATGAAAATACTTATTGTAACCAGTAGTGTTTTTAGATATGGCACTTGTCACTCAGGCTATGTCTACACTTAGAAATTTAGGTCGACTTTACTAAGTCGACATTACTAAGTCAACTTTAAGTAGACCCTATTAAGAAAGTCGACTTAGACACTAGTTCGAATTATTACTAGGTGTTATTAATTCAAATTAGTTTTTCCTTAATTCGACTTAAGGAGCAGCTTAACTCGAATTAAGGAAAGCCCAGTATAGATGTGGAGTAAATTACGTTGATTTAAGCCTGCTTAAGTTGACTTAATTTATAAGTGCAGACGCACCCTCAGAGATTGTTATGTCTGGATCTCTTGAAGAATTACTGGCTAGGTGTAGCTGCTACTTACCTGATAAATCCATACATGCAAACAACTTATTCGTGTCACCAAAATGTTACAATGAACACACATATCAAAGTACACTGAAAATTAAAGGAGAGAGCTGTGCTTGCTGTTGGATTTAATTTTCAATTTTAATATATTCCAGAACTAAAAAAAGAGAAAAAGCAAACAAACAAAAAATAGACTTCTCTTGCTCCCCAAAGTAATTCACATCAAGAGAAAATATTTTTTCTGTGCCCATTAGAGCTATAAACCAATTAAAATTATGCCAGACAGGCATATAGGTTAAATCTCCTGACACTAAAACTGTGCAGTACCACAGGCAGATGAAAGCCTCTCAAAGCTCCTGGTATTTTCAAGTAATCTAACAAAAAGTACATTCCCCATGAAGCTTTCCAACAGGCATAACACGTGATAGCAAATACATTTATCAACTAATATCACATCAACCCTAAAATTCAATAAAATAAATAAGCCACTGCAAATATCTTAATAGGACTGAAAACACAGAACTTCAAGGCCTCAAGTCTGCCTTCAGCCAGTATGCTGGCTGTGTCACTGGGGAGGTATGGTGATATTAAGCAAGACCCATGGAGAGTTTTAACTGTTGACTTATATTAATGCTGCACAGTATAAATGAAAACAGAAGCTGCAACAAATGGAAAATAAGTTCCAAAGGAGTAGCCGTGTTAGTCTATTGCAGAAGAACGGAGTCCTGTGGCACTTTTAAAGACTAACAGATTTATTTATCACATCTGTTAGTCTTTAAACGTGCCACAGGTCTCTGTTGTTATACTATGAAAATGTGTGCTATAAAATTTGCAGGCCTTTTTTTGGTGGTGGTACTCAGAGGTACTGAGTACCAGCACCTTTTTTCACAGCGAAGCAGCCCCGACTCCTGCTGCCGCTGGCAGCAGCCCCAGGTCCCTAGCTAAGTACCAGCACCAGCACCGGCACCTTTAAAAAAAAGAAAAAGCAGCCCTAGTAATTTGTAAACAGAAAAAAAAACAAACCCCAAAACCACGCAGAAAAAAGTGTCTACTCTTAAACAGTGTAACAATTAAAATAAAATAATTGGTTTTGGTGCAAGCTTTTGTAAGTGTAGACATAGCCCATAAGATTATCCTTGGTTGAGCGTGTTTTTTCTAAAGGGCATATGGTGAGAAATGCTAGCCATATATTACAGCCACTTCAAGAACTACTCCTATTCACAGAGAGGATCAGAATGATCAATTATAACCCTCTCCTCTTGTAGCCCTCATAGTATTGTATGTACCCCTCATAGTACTGTAAACAGGGCCAGCCCAAGGGTTTTTGGCATCCTAGACAAACTATGATTTTGGTGGGGCCCCCCCAGATGTTATAAGAGATAACATATGTAAAAATTTCTCTTCCATCTAATTTGATGCCCCTTAAAGCCTGGTGCCTTAGGCAACTGCCTAGTTCACCTATGTGATTGGGCCAGCCCTGACTGTAAAAAAGGGATCTCACTACTCATTAATTATTCACTGCATAGAAAATTCTATTCACTTGTGGTCTTTCACTTAGTGTGGAGTCCAGTAGGCAAAAAAACCAACCAAACAAAAAAAAACAAAAAACCCAAACCACACTTAATGTTAAATCTACTTTACTCATGAGTGTTTTCTTACTACCCTGAAGCTTTTTCTTCTGCATTTTACTTCCATGCAAACAGGATAGACTTGTTTTTTGGTGAATTATGCTACAATTGACCATATTTCCTTGCTAACTGTATAGACAAATCTCAGAAAACTGTGTGGATGTTCAGGTGTTTATCTGAAATTTACTTTTTGAAGCAGGTGCTGGGAAGTGAACGGATGAGGAAACAGGAGGATGTAGATTATTATGGGGTCCTTTCACTAGAGGAGGCTGGTAATAGAGAGACTGGATCAGATGCAGCTAAAGATAGAGGAGCTTGATGGTACCAAAATAAAAAATAAAAAAAATCTTTCTGCCTTCTTTTTTCCTCTCTTCATGTTCTGGAAGAGAACGCATGCTTTCCATAGGGCCTGCATGTGAAAACCTAAAGCTATTGTGCTCTGGGGAACAAAGTACTATACATACTGAATTAACAGCAAACCAATGCTCTGCCAAAATAAAGTCAATAACATGCAGTTGACTATGTGCCTCCCTGAGGTATTATTCCCAGGGAGTAAATTTTTACAGCATATCCAGACTTTCCAAGAGATCTCTAACCTGTTCTAAAGTGTCTTTAGATTCCTGCTGACAGGCAGGACTGATGATGACTGACATGTACAGCCAAAAGTTTCAAATTAGCACTAAAATAAAATGTCACACAATGTAAAACTACATTAAAAACATTAGCAGCAAAATCAGACAAGAAAGGAAGCTCATTCAGTAAGAGATACTTTTGCATAGTTGAGTTCAACAAAATAACTTATTGTTGTGTTTTATGGGTTTAGAAGGGCAGAGGAGATAAACCCCTCAGTCCTTCTATAAGCCCTGCCTCAGAGGGCTGGAGCAGGTGCCCTGGATAATTCAGGCTGAGGCAGACCCTAATTAGCCAAGAGGGAGCAGCTGGGACCTGGCCTAGCTGGGTATATAAAGACTTGGACAGGCAAACAGGAGAGGAGCATGGTTTAGACAATTGTGGTCTGCTTGTTGTAACTGGGGGCATGTGAACAAGTGCTGAGACTGGGGAAGGAGACTAGAGTTGGGGTATAGTGAAGCTGCTGGGAAGAAGGGCTTGCTGTATGACACTGTAAATAAAGAACCTGAGTGACAGCAGAGGTGTGTGGTGAATCATAGAATTGGAAGGGTCCTCATGAGGTCATCTAGTCCAACCCCCGGCTAAAAGCAGGACCATGCCCACTAAATCATCCTAGCCAGGGTTTTGGCTAACCAGACCTTAAATATCTCCAAAGACAGAGATTCCACCACCTACCTAGGTAACCTATTCCAATGCTTCACCATCCTCCTAGTGAGAAAGTTTTTCCTAATATCCAACCTTGACCTCCCCAGCTGTAATTTGAAACCATTGCTCCTTGTTCTGTCCTCTGTTACTACTGAGAGCAGCCTAGCTCCCTTCTCTTTGGAGCAACCCTTCAAGTAGTTGAAGGTTGCTATCAAATCCCCCCTCATTCTCTTCTGTAGACTAAATAAGCCTAGTTCCTTCAGTCTCTCCTCATAAGTCATGTGCCTCAGCCCCCTAATCATTTTTGTTGCCCTCCGCTGGACTCTTTCTAATTTGTCCACATCCTTTCTGTAGTGGGGAGCCCCAAACTGGACACAGTATTCCAGATGCGGCCTGACCAGTGTCGAATAGGGGGGAATTATCACATCCCTCAATCTGCTGGCAACACTCCTACTGATGCAGCCCAATGTGCCATTGGCCTTTTTGGCAACAGGAGCACACTGCTGGTTCATATCCAGCTTCCCGTCCACCATAACCCCCAGGTCCTTTTCTACAGTGCTGCTACTTAGCCGATTGGTCTCCAGCCTGTAGCAGTGCATGGGATTTTTCCATCCTACGTGCAGGACTTTGCACTTGTCCTTGTTGAACCTCATGAGGTTTCTTTTGGCCCAGTGTTCCAATTTGTCTAAGTCTCCCTGAATCCTGTCCCTGCCCTCCAGCGTGTCTACCATTCCCCCCAGCTTGGCGTCATCCACGAATTTACTAAGCATGCAATCTATCGCATCATCGAGATCATTAATGAGTCCTCCATGAAGTCTTAGACACCAGGGGTGAGTGTGATCTGAAGGGCCAAAAAGAGGCAGATGGCTTGTGACCCATTACAATGGGGCTGGACTGGGCATTCTGAGAATGGGCTGGGACTTTGCCATAAGCATGTGTGTGATGTACTTCTGCTTTATTTCAAGCTTTCTGCCTTCCTGAATCTTCTTTTGTTTAAGGAGCTTAAAGGCTTTGGATTTTCACTTCTTCTGACCCAATTCCCTGAAGCTGTTGAATATTTTGTTGGGAAACACCATAGGAAAGATAATTGTTCTTAAAAGGCACCAGAGATTTGGGTCAAAAGTCAGGGTCTAAAACATTTAACTCCTTAATAAAATGGTAAAGCCAAAAGGCCACAGGATTGGAATATATTTGATTTGTATCAGAGTAGCATCCAGATGGCTTTGGATTTTTTGTACTAGTATGGTAGTCACTGGCCTGGAAAGCTTACAATCTAAATTTAGCTGAACTAAAATGTGTTTGATTAGTATACTACCACACCATCTCTGAGATGCAGCACAATGTTTCTTGCAAATAAATGGATACTGTGTAACAGTGGTTCCCAGCCTTCTTGGCTTGAGGTCTACAGATACCATTTTTACAACCCTGAATGGCCACCAGTCTCCATCAACGAGGCACTCCCCTCCTCTTCCCTCCCCTCTCTTTGCTGATCTCCTATCTCCCTGGCTGCAGCAAGGAAACCATATGCACCCTGTAGCCCTATTTGTGCCACCTGAACTCATAGGCTATGTCTATACTCGCAAGTTAGTTCAAATTAAGGAAGCTTAATTCAAACTAATTTAAGCCTTGGCCACACTAGGCTTTCATTAGTTTGAATTAAGGGCTTCCTTAATTCAAACTAATAAATTTGATTGCTTAGTTCGAATTAACAGTTAATTTGATCCATTAATTCGAACTAAGTCAACTGTGGCCATATTAGTTTGAACTAACTGCTTAGTTCGAACTAATTGGCAGATTGACTTTCCTGCAACTGACTAATTTGAACTAAGCAAGTGCCCTGCATGGCCATGGCTAGTTCAAATTAGCATTCTAGTGGGGCCATGCTCGTTCGAATTAAGTTAATTCGAACTAACTAAAATTAGTTCGAATTAACTAATTCAAACTAGCTTTTGTAAGTGTAGACATAGCCATAGACAGTAGCTCCCTTCTGCAGCCAGAAGAACAGAAAATCCTTGTTTCCTTCCCTCTGGCTTTAGCAGGGACCCTAGTCCCTTGGGACCCAGGCAGAGTGCTTTGCTGTCTGCTGGAGTCGAGGAAGGGGAGCCCTGATCTCCTCTCCTTCTGGCTCCAGCAGGGACCCCAGCACTTGCAGACCTTGGAGGAATGCTTTGCCATGCTCCCTGCTATAGCCAGTGGCAGAGGACCACTGATCTCCCATTCCCTGGCTAAAGCAAGGAGCCTTCACCTGTCTTTTAGCCCTGCAGAAACCTGTTCCACCTGAGTCCTTAGGCAGCAGCTCCCTTATTCAGCCAGCAGGTGGAAAGCCACAGGCCATTCCCCCCTCACCTCTGAGCTACAGGTTGAAACCACTGCTGTATAACAAACAGTAAGATGAACAGGAGTGCAACTAGGTGTTTTCCCTAATCACCACACTGCCAAGAATGGTCATGCTGTGTCAGACCAATGGTCCCTGACCTAGTATCCTGTCTGCCAACAGTGGCCGAGTGCTTCAGAGGTAATAAACAGAACAGCCAATCATCAAGTGCTCCATCCTGACAGCCATTCCCAATACCCCTGGCAAGCAGCAACAATCTTCAATAAGAAAATATGTCAACTAAGCATTGGCACTGGTAATCAATTTTATTATCAAGCTGCCAACATTATTCTGCTGTCAATGTTTTAGGAAATCTCCTCTTCCTGTTTTAATTACTTGAGTAATATTGAAAATTGGTTGACCTTGCTTATCAATGATTTTATATGCTCATCTGGGACCAAGTTTATTTACTGACTCTTACCATCATAGAATCTTAGGGTTGGAAGGGACCTCATGAAGTCATCTATTCCAACCCCCTGCTAAAAGCAGGACCATTCCCACTAAATCATCCCAGCCAGGGATAAAAATCTGTCTTGCTTTACTGTCACTACAGCAGAAGCTGTCCAAATATTAAAATAGAGCAAAGCTTGTTTACCCCTTCCTGCCTGGCCAGTTATGTCCTTTTTGACTTTCTGGAGTGAAATTTTGGCCCAAATGAAATCAATGGGAGTGATTCCATTGACATCAATGGTACCTGATGTAACAGGTTCAGCACCTCTCTCATGATCACTTTCTTCTGGTCAAGTGTGAGCCTGCTGTTTCTTGCTTTGAAATGGGTGCCCCTCCACACTGATGATTTTGCTGGCAGTCTTCAGTGACTCAGCCCTCCAGCCAAGTCTTCCATTGGCAATTCCACGCCAAGACTTATGCTGTGGGGGCTCCGCCACGGGCCGTGGCCCAGGAACTGAAAGACATGGTCTGGCGATGGTTACAGGTCGATCAGAGTACAGCAGCAGAGGTGGCTGAGCAGGTCGTGATCGAGCACCCTTCCTTCACATTCTGCCCCCTAAGGGTCAGACATGGGTCATGTGGCATCGTCCTTCCACCTTGAATGATGCCATACACCTCATGGAAGACTTCCTGGCAGCGGAGACTTCATCACCCGCAGAGGCCCCAGGGGGAAGCTTTCATCCTCCATCCCTGAACTGGGAGTTGCAACCACTCCGCACCAACCAGGCCAACCAACAGGCTACGGCCTGGCTGCCCCGACCCCCTCCTGAATCTGTCTCGTTCGCATGAGCAGAGAATTTCCCAGGACCCCAGGATGGCCCGGCTAAGAGCCAGGGACCCGCGACTGGGACCAGCACAACAGAACTAGGACCATGCTTCACCTGTGGCCAGCCCGGCCACCTCCAGAGGCACTGCCCTCTCATGGACTGCTCCTGTGGGCTCGTATGCCCTGCAGAGGGCCGACCCCGGAAGCCTCCAAAGACCCCAATGATGGTCCCCATATGACTTGCTGGCCGACCCATGCGACCCCTCGTAGATTCAGGGTGCAGACAGACTCTGATTCGCCAGGAACTAGTCCCGGCCAATGGACCAACGGCCGGGTCTGTACAACTACGCTGTGTACATGGGGACATAAAGGAGTATCCCACCGTGCCAGTCCAACTAACCATTGGTGGGGTAACCCGGGTGGTACTGGTAGGAATGGCTCCAAGCCTGCCCTTCCCAGTCATCCTGGGTCAAGACTGGCTGGACTTTCATGATGTCCTGCAGGCCGCTGCCTGGCAGGAACCCCCGAACAGGGAGGTCCAGACTGCCGCTGACTCCCCAGAAA
Source organism: Pelusios castaneus (assembly GCA_007922175.1). Lineage (NCBI taxonomy): Eukaryota > Metazoa > Chordata > Testudines > Pelomedusidae > Pelusios > Pelusios castaneus. The sequence continues at coordinate 18,616,074 of ML685793.1, read as the reverse complement.
AGGACTGCAGCCCAGGTGGGTGGGAAGCGGAGGCAGACCTAGGGACCCGAGAACCACCAGGAACCGCCCCAGAACCCCTTGAGTAACCTACAGGAGGTGGCACCCCTGAACCTCACCCCACTGGGGAGGGTCCCCCACCACTAATCCTGCCTTGGGACTTCTGCTGAGACCTGCGGGAAGATCACACCTTGGCCCACACCTACGAACAACTTGCCTTCATGGATGGGGTCGCTACTCATAGTGATAGTGCCAACCAATGGCTGCACTTTGAGCTGCGAGGCAACCGGCTATACTGCGTGGAAAAACACCCATAGACTCAAGAGGTTCGTGCCCAGTTGTTGGTCCCCCAGGGCCACCAACAAGCAGTCCTGAAGCTGCCCCATGATGTCCCAGCAGCCGGCCATCTGGGTCTAGACAAGACCTTGGCCCGGATTCTCACCCACTTTTACTGGCTGGGGGTGCTTCAAGAGGTTAAGGACTACTGCGCCTCATGTCCGGAGTGTCAGCTGGCGGCCGCCCCGGGAGTATTGCGAGCCCCACTCGTATTCCTACCTTTGGTAGGGACCCCCTTCGAGAGGATTGAGATGGATCTCATAGGCCCACTAATCCGCAGCATTGCTGGCTTCCGCTTTATTCTTGTGGTGATGGACTACGCCACCCGTTTCCCTGAGGCAGTTCCCCTGAAGAATACCAAGGCGCGAACCATAGCCGCTGAACTGATGAAGATCTTCACACAGGTGGGCCTCCCATGAGAGATCCTCACTGATCAAGGCACAAACTTTGCTTCCCACCTGCTGCGAGAGGTGTGTGACATCCTAGGAATAAAGAAGCTCCAGACATCTGTTTATCATCCCCAAACAGATGGTCTTGTTGAGTGCATTAATCACACCCTGAAAGCGATGCTAAGGAAATTCTCTCTGGATGAGCTCTGACATTGGGACCTACTCCTTCCCTCACTACTTCTAGCCATTCATGAAGTACACCAAGCTTGGACCAAGTTCTCCCCATTCGAACTCCTATATGGCCGTCAACCCCTGGAATATTGGACCTGCTGAGGGAAACCTGGGAGCGGAGCCCCTCGCCCTTGCAGGGGCTGCTTCAATACATCTTGGTGATGCAGAACCGCCTGGCTCAGGCTGGAGCCCCCGCTAAGGAGAATCTCCAGGAGGTCCAATGAGCCCAAGCCCGGTCCTATAACCTGGGGGCCCATCTTAGAACCTTCTGCCCTGGAGATCGAGTCCTAGTACTCCTGCCCTCCTCGGAGTCGAAGTTGCTGGGACGCTGGCAGGGCCCGTATGAAATGGTACTCCAGATTGGCCCAGTCACCTACAAGCTTCACCAACCTCACCGCCAAAAGTCCCGTCAGCGATACCACCAGAGGCGTCGTTGTCATCGGGCTGGCAGGGCGCCAGCCCCGGGTAGAAAATCCTGAGCCCCGAATCTATTTTCCTCAGCAGGCACATGCGCACCCAGGCGGAACGCTGCGTTCCGCCCAGGGGCCCCAGCAAAGCCGCAGACTCCTGCTGCGGCCAGGCTGGGGAGATTCAAATCTCCCGCCCTGAACATGCTCAGACAGAGCGTGCTCAGGGTGGGAGTGGCCTGGCTCAGAAGCAGCTCTGCCGGCCGTCCCTGCAGCTCCGAGCCTCCGACCAGGTAATGAGGCTGGGAAGGGGCTGGAGGGAGGCCTGGAGAGGGGTGGAGGGGGCAAGGAGACTGGCTGGGGGCTGGGTAGTGGTGGAGGGGACTATGCACGGCAGGAGTGGGGACTTCATGGGGGGCTGAGGAGGGATGGATGGAGTTAGTGGTCTGTGGAGGGGGCATGGGGACAAGGAGAGTGGGTAGGGGCTGGGTAGCAATGGAGAGGATTATGGGCAGCTGGAGGGGGACTGGGTGGGGAGCTGGGGTGGATGGATGGAGTTAGAGGCCTGGAGAGGGGTGGAGGGGACATGGGGACAAGGAGACTGGTGGGGGCTGGGGAGGGGTGGAGGGGATTATGGATGGCTGGAGGGGGACTAGGTGGGGGGCTGGAGAGGGATGGGGGAGGTTGGGGGATGAGTAGGGGTTAGGGACAGAGGGGCCTGGAGAGGTGTGGAGGGGATTTGGGGGCTGAAGGGGGTGGAGTGAAGATGGGGGAAGCTGGGGAGTTAGGAGGGCTGGAGTGGGGATTTGGGGGCAGGGGTGGGCTGGGGGCCACAGCCCTGGATCCTTTTGCTATCCAGCAATGCCCCTGGATACCATGTGAACCTACTGAAGCCCTGGAAAGACTGGGAGGCATTGTTAATTGCACCATACCCCCCAGAACCTGAGCTCAGACCCCCAGTCCCACCGCGTGGCAAAAACTCAGAACCGCAACTGGGTGAAACCCTCACCGCGACCCAGAAGGAACAAGCTCAGGAGCTAGTGAAAGTGTTCCCGAGGACATTTTCCCCCAGCCCGGGACAAACCAACCTGGTATACCATACCATCCAAACGGGCCCGGGGGAAGTTGTCCGAACCCCCACCTGTTGCCTCCCCTGGAGTATGTAGGAGGCTGTTGAACAAGAAGTCCGAGCCATGCTCAATCTTGGGGTGATTGAGCCCTCTAAGAGCGAATGGCATAGCCCAATTGAATTGGTTCCTAAACCCGATGGCTCATGTCGGTTTTGTATTGACTTCCGACAAGTCAACCAGATTTCAAAGTTTGATGCATACCCCATGCCACGGGTGGATGAACTGTTGGACCGACTGGGCGAAGCCCAATATATCTCCACTCTTGATCTGACGAAGAGTTCCTGGCAGATCACGCTGGAGGCGGGGTCAAAGGAGAAAACAGCCTTCGCGACCCCCAGTGGCCTGTACCAATTCACCAAAATGCCATTTGGCCTACACAGGGCCCCTGCAACTTTCCAGAAGCTGATGAACCAACTCCTACTCCTCCACATGGGATACGCGGCCGCCTACCTTGACGACATCGTTATATACGGTCGTCGCTGGGAGGAGCACCTTCACCACATCGCAGCGGTCTTGAGGGCCCTCCGAGACGCGGGTCTGTCAGCTAACCTGAAGAAATGTCGCCTGGGCTGGAGGGAGACAATGTACCTGGGGTACTGCTTAAGACGTGGAATGGTGTGGCCACTCGTGGATAAGGTGCAAGCCATTCAGAACCAGCCAGCCCTGACTACAAAAAAGCAGGTCAGACAATTCCTCGGGCTAGTTGGGTACTATCAGAGCTTCATTCCCCGCTTTGCGACAATTGCGGCCCCCTTGACTGACCTATTAACCAAAAATCAGCCAACATGGGTACATTGGACGAAGGACTGTGAGGGGGCATTCCAAGCCCTGAAATCCACACTTTGCCAGGACCCAGTACTCTACACCCCTGATTTCGACCATCCCTTTACCCTACAGACCAATGCATCCACACTGGCATAGGTGCTGTCCTCTTGCAGATCGTGGACAGCAAGGAACACCCAGTACTCTACCTAAGCCATAAGCTGTTCCCAAGAGAGCAAAAGTACTCTGTCACCGAGAAGGAGGCCCTGGCGATAAAGTGGGCTGTAGAAGCACTTCGGTATTACCTCCTAGGTAAACCCTTCACCGTTATTACAGACCATACTCCCTTACAATGGCTACAATGGATGAAGGATTCCAATGCCAGCCTAATGAGGTGGTACTTGGCCCTTCAGCCTTCTGTTTACACCGTCCAGCATCGGGCAGGAAAACACCATGCCTATGCAGACGCACTATCCCGCTTTGGGGAGTGGAAAATGCCCCGACCCGCTGGATGGGATCTGGACTTAACAGGGGGGTGGGGAGGATATGGAAGGGGCAAGGAATATGGCCGTCCTCTGAGACTGACACAGAGGGTGGGCCAATCCCCTGCAAGGGGGCGGAACCAGGGCCTCCAATCCCGGGAGACAGGAAGCAGGTGGGCGGAGCACAGAGGGGCAGTATAAGAGGGCTGCCCTCTCCCATAGTCAGGCCCAAGCCAGTGCCAGGGGAGCACTGCGCTGCACTACCCCGGGGCTGGATGCCGGACGCCCCGCCAGACTTCCAAAGAGGTTTGGCCCCGACTTCCTACTGCCTGGGGCCCAGAGGACTGGCCCGTGTGGCTGCCATCCAGCCGGCCCAAGGAGACACCAGACCCCTGGGACCCAAGGGAGCAACCGTCCACGGGAGAGCCAGGCAACCAACACCTTGACCAGGGGTTCTGGGAACCAGAGATGCCGACCAGCATCTGTGACCTGGAAGAGCTGCCCTTGGCTGATGATCCTGAGGAACAACCCATTGCTCCAGAGCCCTATGGACCTGAGCCGCCGGTAAAAGCCGGTGGCCTGGAGGAGCTGCCCTCTGCAGAGGACCTGGATGGGACACTGCCAGCCTTATCACCTCCAAACGAAGCTGATGGGTTCGGGAACTTTCCAACGGCCGAATACCCCAGCGTCCTGTAGGAGTCTCGGACCAGGTACCCCAGGGGAAAGGGAGAGGGGAGAGCCACCTGGCCCAGTGGTCACTTGGCAGCTTTGGAATTGTAGACCTGGGGCAGCGTGTTGCAGTGGGAGCCCCACTGCCCCACACCAGGGATACCCCTGTGCCACCTGGGGCGTTGGAACCGTCCTGCTATAGTCACTGAGGCTTGTTAGTGGTGTTCCTTCCTTCTGTGTTCTCCCCCTCCCCGATAACCCAGCCCTGACTGTGAGACTGACTCGTGGTGCTGCCTCCCCTGCCCTGCCTGAGGGCTAGGAGGCCTGCTGTATATAGAGACTCGCCCTTCCCCAGGCTAAAGACTATTGTCTGCCTCGCCCTGCCTGAGGGCCGGGAGGCAACGCGATCACACCACCCTTTCCAAATACACAGTATTTACCTTCTGCCAAGGCTTCTTCCCTGGACGTAATACCTCTGTAACAGACAAGTGCTCATCATGGTACCCTCACTTGGTTTGGATAGGTTCTGGGATCAGTCTTTGCTTGGTCCCTGCAGCCAGCCAGGAGTTCCTTCTTAGCTCCCTCAGACTTCATCAGCCTCGAGGACCCAGTCCTGCTGAGTTATCTGTGGTTCTGCTGCTCTTACAGCCAGCTAGACACTCAGTCCGCTCTCTTCCAGCTTAACACAGCAACTGACTGTTCTGCCTCTCCTACTTCTTTTTATATGGCCTTTCTAGCTCAGCAACCTCTTTCCTGATTGGCTGTGCCCACACAGCACCTCTAGGCAACTTGGAGGACTGCTCTACTGCTCTTTGAACCAAGTCCAACCCATCACACTAGGTTCTCACCCCTGATCAGTAGAGGGAGAGTATAGTATATATAGTCCCATTTTGTCCTCCAGTTTCCTGTATTCAAGCCACAATCCAGGCAACATTAAAACTGCAATGACTACATTAGTGGTAGTTCAGAAAAAAAAAATCTAGCCTCAAATAGCTACTAAAATGTGTTTAAAATAGAGCTTTTAAAAAAAATGAAGTAAAAGCTAGAAAATTTTGAAAGAAACATTTTGAGAAAATACTTTGTCAGAAAAGTGTACAAAAATATTCTATTGGCTTCAAGTCATAAGCACTTAAATCCTTTCTGTAAATGAGATTGTCTCCTAATTCAGTTAGGCATTGCAATGCTATGCTTAAAAATCGGGATCTTTCTGCTTTGCTTCTTTTGGGTTTACCTGCCTTTCCATCACCGGTGGTGCTTTCATGAGTCATCAGTGAAGGACTTTTTCTTTGAGTTCTGTAGTGGAGTTCTACAACATTCCTAAAGGTGAAGTGATCTGAAACAATGTGTGTGGGACTTGCATTTTTGTATTATGAAAAAAAATCCACAAGTTTAATTTATAGCTTTTTTTAACTGAATTTAATCTCTGCAGTCAAAACACACCACCTATAAACAAAATTCAGATACTGAAAATAGTTTTTGAAGAAGTTGCATAAAATACAAGATTAATTAATTCTTGAAAAGTTTTTACTGATAGAAATAATAAAAACAATTTGTCATTCTTCACTATCAAGAAACAAGAAACTCATTACAGATACAGATTCATCATCAATATTGACTTTTCTAGTTCAAAACACCAATTAATCAACATTAACAGGATTATAAAACCAGTTTTACTTTTACTAGAACTGGAAGAAAAAGCTGGAACAGGTAGTGCTGGAACACTTTGACAGCTAAGCCAAATGAAGCAATTTAGCACAAACACCATGGAGAATTTGAAAGCAACAAAAACTGTGAAGCCGTATATATTTAAAAAATCCAAGAGCAATTGAAAATTGTCTGTAAAAAAGACAAAGTGGTCAACAAGGGGCCTGAAAACAAATCTGGCTATAGCAAGGATAGGAAGTGAAAAATGCATTGAAGCAACACTGTAAACTAGCCAATTCCTAGAGAAAATACATGTACTTAAGTAGATGTAGATAAGAGAGACAGGAAAGTTGTTGATATAACAAGGTGTTAAGAATAAACAATACAAAGATACTGATAGCTTTACATTATTAGTACTCAAATACCTTCTATAAAAGGAGAAAGAACGTACTATAGAATCCAATGAATGAAACTAATGAAACTCAAAGGTTAAAATTGATTTTATTGTATTGGGATGTTACATGCACTTCTATCAGACTTATAGATTAAAACAAATTATGTCCAAAAAGTTCAGAGGAAAAAGGATCTTGAGATTAAGAAATATTTTAGTCATGAGCTGTCAAACAGGAAGTATTAGAAACACCTGTAATAGACAGGAAGAAGATACAGGAAACTGAAAGCAATAAAGTCACTTGTGACAACAATTTGGCAGAAAAGCAAACAAACACTAAAAGCAACAAGTTGATAGAAATGAGAAGAGGAATGAAGATATATTAAAGAGCAACAGATCATGTACTAAATGAGCACACAGCTGTGAGAAAATTCAGGGAGAAAAAGACTTGGAAAATACTAGATAAATGTGATACACCAGCAAAATCCAGGTATTCTCAAAGAATACAGATTCTGCAAGAAGGTTTAGGAAAGCCTGGTGATGGGCTAGAGTCACACTGTCTGGAGGGACTCACAACTGAGGTACCAACCTTAGAGGAGAAAAGCAGGGCAGACATCCTAAATTAGTTGAATGTTGCATAATTAGATTTCATCAACCCAGTAACAAATGTGACCTCCCAAAGTACTACAATAGTCTATAATAGAGTCACAGATACTTCCTTAGGACACTCCAATTTTTCTTGCTACCCAAACAAGCTGGACTATGTGATAAATGGTCACATACATCAAAGATCACAAAATATTTAAATCGCTCTGAGTCTTAGATCCCACACCAAAGACAACACTTTTAGCCAATTCTGTAATAAACTCAAGGTTTAACAACTAAGAAAAATGGGTTATAATAGGCAGCATATAAGCACAAATGAATCTCTATCTGTGATTCAAAAGATGAGAATTGTAGTAATCTGTGCATTCAAAACGTCTTTTAGGGTTAACCCATACCCAGGGCCATCCTTTGTGGGGAGCGGGACCGAGGGCCAATCGGCCTAGGTGCCCCCCCCCATGCTGGAGGGGAACGTGGTGGGCCAGCCTACTCTGCCACCCCAGGGACCCCAGTTGCCCCTCGGGCACGGAGAGCTGCCCCCAGCCAGGAATCTGAGGCTGTCCACAGGCAGGGAGCCAGTCCTGGCTCCAATCGGGAGCACGAGGCCGCCTGCCAGCAGGGAGCCGCAATTGAGGACCATTGTGTATGGGGCAGGCAGCTACCTGGCCCAGAGATGCTGGGCCCCATGCACCTGCCCCATCCCTAGGCCTGCTTGCTCCACCCTGGGGGTGGGGAGGGCTGGCCCAGAGGCCAGGTGAAGTGCTCCCACCCCATGCCACCCTGCTTCCTTCGAGCTTCTTTGGCTCGCCGCCAAAGGCAGCGGGGAGCAGGGCGAAGTGCTGCCATGGGGGAGAACCGCGGCGTGGGCCCCACACCGTCCCGCTGGGAGCAGGACAGTGTGGGGCCCATGTAACTGCGGTGCCCAGGGTAAGCACCCTGTTTGCGCCCCACCCCCACCCTCAAGGATGGCCCTGCCCATACCAAGCAGCATGGGGATCTCTTTGTTTGTATTTAGGAATCTTTGTCCCTCAGAATCCAGGCAACATGAAAGTGATTCCGTTTCTCTTTGCAAGAGATTTTTATTCCCTCCACTCCAGCATGAAACAGATGGGATATGTTTATGCATAGGTCTCTCCTTCCTGGAAGTAGTTAGGAGTACAGTCAATAAGTCCTCTGTCCATCAATGCTATTCAATATGCCATTTATTTTCAATGGGTCATCTTGTACAGAGGGCAAGAACTTTACCTTAATCAGTCCGTCTCTTCTGTTTGGAAAGTTACATAATTACAAAGTTCCAAAGGGGTAGATGTGTTAGTCTAGTTCAGCAAAACAAAAAAGGAGTCTTGTGGCTAAAGACTAATAACATGATGCAGTGAAATGTAGTTAGAGAATTTATCTTTCACTCCCATACTGTAAGTTTTTTTTTAATGTAAGTTTTCTCCACTCTGGCATCTGATATAGTGGGATTTTGCCCACGAAAGCCCATGCGAAAAATAAATGTGTTAGTTTTTTAAAGTTCCACAAGACTCCTTTTTTGTTGTTGTGTGGTTTTTTTGGGGGGGGGGGTTGTTTTGGGTTTTTTTTATAATTACAAAGGTTTATAATGCAAACAAACACAGCATAACTTTGTAGTATGGGCTATAAAGATTAGAAGTAAGATCAATGCATAAAGCAGCCTACAAACATTTTATAAAGTCTAAAGACTTAACACATTATCAATTTAATAACTAATATCTATTGTGATCATGTTAACACACCAAGATGGTTTCCAGCTATGTACTTGTAAAGTGCGTTGAGGCTTGAAGCCTCGGCATGAGCTATCATCTTGTCTGCCAGTGTCACCGAGAGCTATTGTTATTTTCTGCCTAGAATGAGGGGAACAGTAATTAATGAGAGGAATGACATCTAGGAGGGGAAAAAAAAATATTGGCAACATGTCAAGCATACACTTCAAACATGAGAAATACCAATATTTGTGAAAACTAATGAATTTCCCAGTTAATTAAGATACTAGATTCATGCAAAAAGATATGATAAAATAATCTTACCTGTAAGAACAAAAAGTCAAAGTTGTGGATAAAAAAGCTTGGCAAAGTGGGAGTAAGGAAAAAATGTTAGTCTCACATATGAGTATCATAGCTTCACAACCTAAAGTTAACAGGTGCATTTACTATGATAAAAAGAGATGTGACCTCAAAGCAATAAACTATATTAGTAAGTTAGAAGTAGAACTGAGAAATTTCTGGTATATAGAGTTGCGTATGAAAACTTTAGCTGCTTTATTTCATTCAATTTTACCTATCTCAAAATTCACTTAAAACAAAATTCGGGTAACATTTACTTTCATATAAAAATACATATGTATTTGTATGTGCACACATTTTCAGTTCAAAGACATCTTTACTCAAAGATGACCTAATTTCACTTCAAATTATACAACTTTGAATAAAAATGGTTATAGGTCACTTAAGGCTAATTATCCCACCAAAATGTGGGATCTCTTCTCTAGAGTTTTACTGGCTACCAGACAAACAGTTCTTCCCAACCCATTTCCTCTGGTCACCCCCAATCTATATCCCAGCCTATGTATTTGCCCAGGTTGGAAGAGATTAATTATTTCAGATTTATAGTCCATAATATACATAGCTTATATTACCTGGAGAGAAAGCTCCACAGGAGCCATTCACTATATTACACATAAATTCCAGGCCAATGTATATGCAAAAGAAACTTTAAAAAACATAAATAGAACTATTGGATATATAGAAAGATTTTTGTATAAACCTTAGACAGCTTATCATTTCAGTTAGAACTTGTAGCCAATAAATCAAGAAAATTGCAGTAGAATAAATAGCAGCTCATGGAAAAAGATGGAAAGCATTATTCAAAGCAATCTCCAACTTTAACAAAAATGAGCTATCATCATTGAATCATTACACTAGTGCTAATAGCTCAGGGGTATTGTTTCATACTTGTCAGAATTAAGAGATATATGGAGATGGTGATGACAGGAAGTAGGAAATAAAATCAGAAACTGAATTAATGGTATTTGATGACAAAGTAAATTACTAGAATATTTTTAGGAACATCAAGGAGAAACAAATGATAAACTAAAGTACAGATAACACACGGAGTATCAATGACTATCAGAGTGACAGAAGACAAAATAGCTTGGTGGAAAAATTAAATATTGTATCTCAAAGATCAGCACAGAAATATAGCAGAGGGAATCAGATTTATTTCTGCCAATTTTGGACTCTGGGGACAAAGCTGATGACTGTGGTGGTGAATTGAATGGTACAACAACTTTGTTAGGCATGTCTAAGAGTTCAGCAGAAGGTATACAAAAGGTGAAGTGAAAGAGACTTGGTCTGGAAAGGGCTACATGTGATTACTTTTTTTAGTAGGCAACTGCCAAAACTTAATATTTGTCCTTGAGGGTCTGCTATCAAAGGAAAACAATCTGATGCAAGGTATATGTAGACCCTAAGCCATACTGTGTGTGCAAGTTGATGGAGTCTCAATTTATTCAAGAAAAACATCAGCCAGCAATAAAACACTTTCCCATGTTCAGCTGCTGTGTGTTCTTGGTCAGTCAATTGTCTTCCTTTTGAAGCCAGACAGTTCGTGGGAGGGCTCCTTTTCAAAGCTGCCAGACAGAGAAAAAACACTGCTTTCAGGCTTCATCTCCTTTTAAAAATTCTTCCTTAATTGACTAATTCAGTTCTCATTTCCAGTCATTCCAATTAAACATTGTCATATAGGTGACTGGGCTGCTGACGCCTAATACCGCACATCAATTTTCAATGACATCCCGATACCATAATGTACCACAGCAGCTCAGCAACAGGGAAAGACTACGGTGCACCAAGGAAGATGTAGTCCTTCAGGAAAATAGATCAATAGGGAGAAAAGATAGCATGAGAATCCAGAACTACAGCCTCCTATGCGGTATCACGGTGCAGATGCAGCAACTAATGTCAAGAAATAGAAACAAAACATTTCACTTTAATTTTTTCAATAGAAAATCCTATTGGGGAGTGGGAAAAAGGTCAATCTTTCAGTTTTGATGACACCCCATTTTCCAACCGGAAAAGTTTTATTTAAAAAAATGCTAACCAGCTATAATATTAAAGTGTTTGGTCTCTCCTTTGAGTACTGGAGAAGACGTATCTAGATTTAGACATTTCTGAAGAACTTTTAGATTTACATATGCCTGATATCTTGAAATAGGGGTCCCAAGGCTCTCACATTTTCTAAACAAGCCAAATCTAGATGTGAAAATTGTACTGTGCAAAAGAGGTGACAATTAATCACTGTGAAGCTAAATGAACACATGATCAGCTCATGTATAACCTTTTCTGACTTAAGAAAAATGACTTCTATTTATAAACAATTAAAATATTTTCATTAAAATTTGTGAGGAATTATTTGTTAATTGTGATTATTATGATCGAGAAGGAAGTGATCTACAAACAACATCAGAGGAAATCACTGAGAATAAATATGAAATATACTTAGTCTAAGTCTGTTAGTTATTTCACTGATATTTCATTAGTCAACAATGAAGACTGAACTTGAATGAAATATTTGCCCCTTCCTTGGCAGCAGCCATTAAAATATAGCGTTATTCCCAAGGATAGTTTGATTATGTTTTTAGTATCTTGTAGAAACTGCCAGCATTCATGTTTTCCTGATTCTTCTTCAACTTTCTAATAAAAAGAAAGGTGTGTGTCCATTATATTTGCCAACTTGCATTCTAGGAGTATGTAATTACCATAACTTAATCAAAGTCAAGTTGAGGTTTTTCAACTTAATATTGATGAGAGTCAATACGCAAAATTTTTGTGTTACTTTCACCCCAGTTCAACACCTTCATCCCATTAGTATATGTATTCCACACAGGCTTTTCTTGGACATAGCAATGCATATAGAATCTATGCAGGGGCATCAAACTCATTTGCTATGGCGGGCCAGATTTGACTTAAATGTACTTCAGCTGGGCCTTACATACCATAAATTGAAATACTAGGGCACTATGATGGCATTGCGGAGCACTGGGTGTGTAAGACTGTGCTCTGTGATACCCCCCTACCCCGCCCCATTAGGGAGAGAGTGTGGTCTCATGGAGTGCAGTCTCACGTACCCAGTGCTCTGCAATGTTGCGAGATCTGGCACTGTTGTGGCATCGCAGAGTGCTGGGTATGCGAGACCACACTGTCTTTCTCTCTCTCTGTTAGGGAGAGAGTGTCATCCCACAGGTCAAATGGAAGATGTTCATAGGCCAGATGCGGCCCATGGGCCTCAAGTTTGACACCCTTGATCTATAATCCTTCTTCCCTAATTTAGAAGTAATAGTTTAAACTTTTCATTATTTATTACAGGATTTACATAGTTTATGCAGCAGTATTAGACACTGTATATGAATGCAAAATTAGAAGAGGCTCCGATATTAAAAAAAATGCTACTTTATTCTACTCACCACTAGGATTAACAAATCAACAGAGCAAAGATTTTTCTGGGATAGGAGTAATAGAAATAAACCAGCTTGGAGTGTTGCTAAACTTTTTCAAAAATTTCACAAACATTTTTGAGGCTTGTGAAAAATAGGAAGAAAAATCTCTGCCAATATTCCCCTTTTATCCCCAAGCAAGAGCAAGGCTTTTATGGTTTTCTATAGTTCCCATCATCATAGTATCTGAGGATGTGTCTACACAGCAAAGAAAAACCCACAGCTGGCCTCATGCCAGCCAACTCAGGCTTGGGCTGCAGAACCATTTCAGAATTCCAGGCGTGGCTAGAACACAAGCTCTGGGGTCCTCCCACCCCGCAAGGCCCTACAGCCTGGTAGTTTACACTGTAATGAAACAGCTCCACAGCTCAACCCACATGAGCCCAAGTCAGCTGGCATAGGCCAGCCATACCCCCAATGTTTCTTGAGTTAGACCCTAACTCAGAAAAAGCATTTATCCACATACCTCAGTAGGACTATTCATGTGCTTAAAGTGCATTGCTTGACTGAGGCCTATATTAATAAGCCTCCATGGGAAAGTGGACTGCCAGTGTCTTTTGCATCTCTCCCTTCTCTGGAAGCTCTATATAAAAAGATATATATATATATATATATATATATATATAGATATATAGATATATAGATATATATATAGATATATATATACACACACACACACACATCATTTGTTCTTTTCCATCCCTTCCTATGCCGGGAAAGATTTGTCAAAGAAGGCTTTGCATTGCTTCCTGGCATGTGTTATTCTAGCTTCTGCTGAGTCTCAAAAACCCTTATTTGAATAGCTACAATTATACTAACTACTGCATGTCGCTCTGCACAGGCTTTAAGATATACAAAAGCATGCTGTGGACAGGACTGATGTCTTTAAAGAAAGAAGTTGCCATAAGGCCCATGTATTATGCATGGAAGGGGATAAAGTATAACCCATATGCCACTACATGTTGCCCCCTGGATCTTTTGCCAGCAAAAGCTGAACACTGTTGTGGCTGTTGTGAGAAAGGACACACAGCAACCCTACTAGGGAGCCTCATAAAAGTGTTGCTCAAAGATCTTTGTAATCAGCAGCATATTTTGTATTATATTAAGAGGTGTGTTAAGAACATCAACCATGTACAATAGAACACTGCCCTTTATCCATGCACTCTATATCAGGTGTCAAACCGCCTGAGAATTCATTTTTTCCTCAAGACCTACAAACTGACTCACATCAGCAAAAGCTAACATCACACCATTTTAAATAAATAAATAAATAAATAAAAATCCCCAAATCCTGATCTTCCATTCCATTGCAGTTTGGTTACAGGTTAGAGAGACTGATAAATGCAAGTCATCCCACATAGGAATGCAAATGTTATGCATGTAAACGCACAAGTTTTTGCAGGAATAGGCTTCAGTTTGTAAGTGCCTCAAGACAGAACCATGTCTTGCATAAAGCGATAGAACAAAATAACCAAGTAATATATTATAATTTTAAATGCAGCATGAATTATCAAATAGCACTTAAATGGCGCAGGTGATTACCTTTGAGTACCAAACCAGCACTATGGGAAATCAGCAAAACAGAAAAAATGTAAATGTATGTTAGGAATATTGAATTTGCTATAAAGTGAAAAATGTAGCACATTTAATACTGAAAGCGCCTCTGGAAAGATTTTTTTTATTCCCATCTATATCTTATTGTTCTTTGCTCTCCTGCATCAGTGCTGCAGATCCTTCTTTGTAGACATTCCCACTGCCTCTTTCATATTCATTGCTGGATTTTCGAGTCCCGGAGAACCATCTGTGTTTACCATACCACTCTAGAGATAGTGTGTTTCAGTCCTGACCAGTCACCCAAATCAGGTCTTTGCTCCCTCTCCTGTAACAAAATGATAGAGAAATGTCATGCAGAATTTCTGTTGCAGCAGGGTAAACTGTGATGGTAATATACAGCTAAATGCTTCTGTGTTTTTATGTCTGATCCCCTAACACTGGTACACTCCTTTGCTGAACTTTTCCACCATCCTTCTACCTTCTCATCCTTTTATTGCCTTAGCTACAGTCTCATGTTCAGTAAAAAAATAAAGAAACCACCAAACAATGCGCAAATCAAACACTTTGTGTAACCTTCAAAACGGGTGCACTACTCTCTCAAGGGAGTACATGATCAAGGCAAATAAGAGCATTATTCCCATAACCATGACCCACCATCCTTATGGTCATCATCTCTTCCTTATTTCTGAATTTAGGCATGGAAACATCAATTACTTCACTGTGGGTGGACTGCTGCACCCATGCAGGGCCTTACTGACTTCAGTAGAACTTTGTTTGGGTCCAGGGGTCTGACCGCTCACATGTATGGCCTTGGAGGGTCAGGGAATTAAATTTCAAGTTTATTGGGGTAGGGCCGGATTAGCATACCTGAAAAGAGAATATGCACCAGTGGAATTACACAGGTATGAATGAAAGGAAAATCAAGGCCACTGTCTGTTTTGTAAAGTGCTATGTAGAGCTGGTCAAAGAGTGGGGAGGAGGTGTGGGTATTCAGATTTTCAGAAATGTGAATACCAAAACATTTAGGGTGTTCATTTTTTGTCAAAGGAACACACACCACCCCCAAACAGCCCTTCCACCACCACAATTTTCCATGGAAAGCAGACACTTTTTGAAAATTTTCATTTTGTCCTAAACCCAATTTCCCATCCAGAATCACTTACAGTGGAAAGCTTTTGACCAGCCCTAATGCTATATACACATATCATAATTTATCACAGAAGAATAAATAATATAATCATCTCCTCCACCTCCATAATTCTTTTTGTACATCTAGATTCCTGGTAAATATAGAACTTGTGGTAAAGTACTTTAATGTGGTAGATCATTTATGCTATTTGACCATTCCATTAGTCTAATGTTGGATGCTGCTTGAATTGTTATAGTGTTGGTCCAATTAAATTGTTACATGGGTTTATTGAACAAACTATACCAAAGTAGTGCTTACTGACTAGCATTATGAAAGAATGGCTGATTGGATTGCAATACTGAATGGTATATTCAACTTCAATGAGATTACCCTGTCTTACATTAAGCAAAGATCTGTCCAATATATATATATATATATATATATATATATTATTTATTACTTGTGTAGAGCCATATTCTCCGTGGGATGAATTTTCATCGGAAATCCATTTTCTATTAATCTGAGTGGATTTTGTGATATGGTCAGTAAGGCTAAAACAAGGTAAACAAGAGAAGAATGTAGCACAGTTTCTCCCTGATGATTTAGTTATGTATGTGTACTAATATGAAAGCCTGACCTGTAATACATTTAAATAGACAATGTGAGAACTAAAGCATGTGCAAAGGGAGAAAGAACAATTTCTAGTATATACAACATTTCCATATACAAAATGTTCATATAATATATGGATGATGAGGAAAATCCTATATAATCTTTATTAAAAATCTTTAGAAATATTTATAATTAACTATTTTCCTATATGATATTTGGAACTGTTTAAACAGCTTCACAGGATATTCGACAAATGAGTTCTACAGAATTCTATAATAAACAAGTCTTTAGAATCTGTAGCTAGGGAGTTGAGAAAATTAGCGAATTTTCTGTTGAGATTTCTTTAGAATATCTTTTACAGATAGAGCTCCACAAACTATTTGCTGTGAGCAATTTATTCATCAAAATTTAACCTGGATTTCCCCATAAATGAATATGAACTAAAAAGAATTATATTACAGAAAAAAATGGATTTAACTAATCCTTTATAATGCATTAGGGATATATGCAAATTCATTTGCTACTCAGGGCTTAAAATACTGCACTCTGTAAAATCATAAAATAATTGTCTGGCAAACAGTAGCCATGTTTGTTTATGTCTGACAGTACATATTACATAAAATAAGAGAATTTAACAGTAATGTACTAAGGGGACTTATGAAAACATTTTATTTGGTTCAATACAAGTTAATCAAATCATGTTAAATCATAATAAGGAATGGTTATTTGAGAAAACAATTCCAAAATACTTTTTGCGGTATCTATGCAGAATACTATCTACAAGGAAACTTGGCATAGACTTTCTAAAGATTTTATATAAAAGTCAGGAGTTCATGCAGAAGCTGCAGAACTCTCTAGACATCTCTTATAATATTTTCCTTTGGAGACTATTTGCAGTCAATATTTCATGGGGACTAGCAAATGCTCTGCATAATAGTGATACTTTTTTCTGATTATAACCCTCTCAAATGCAAGAGACTACACTGAGTGCTGTTTTTATTGTAGCTACAATGGTCATCCTTAAAAACTTTCTAGCTTTGCTTCAGGCAGCTAGATAACAATATATATTGTATGTTGAATGTTAAAGTTTTATGTACACTTCCTTTCAATTCATGGTCCTAATTTACAGGTAAATAAAGGGGGGGGGGGGGAAACCAACCCAGAACATCACTTCATGTGTCATCTACTGCATAAGGAACCAGCAGATATGTTTTTTTTTTAAATCTACAGTTATATTAGTGGTAAATGTGAGAGCACCAAATATATTAAGGTTGTCCACACTGAGACATCAAAGTCACACCTCAATGATAAATCAATATTTCAAACATAGGCAAAGTTACCTTTCAAGTAATTCATTACTTGAGTCAGATGAAGGTAACCTGATACTCTACACATACAGGTCCGGATTAATGCAGGAGCTATAGGGGCTAAAGCCTCAGGCCTGGCTTAAAGGGGGACCCCAGACTCTAGCCCCAAGGCTCCTACCTGGTCTGGCCCTCATACCGCGGCATGGGCACCACTCTCCTTATGAAGTTGTTGGGGTTAACTACGGAGAAGCCATCTATCACCACTCCTCTTCAGGTAGAATGAAGTTCTCCTTCTCCTTAGACAGGAGCACTCCTTCTCACCTCCAGGAGATGCAGCAGAGGTCCTGTTTAGAAGCAGAAAGCACAGCAATGAAATTCCCTCTCTCCCCAAGAGACAGGGCTGGCAACAGACTGAACTCCCCAGTTGGTACCCCAGGAGTTCATGTGAGCAGGCCTTTTGCGCTCTTGGCCTCCTGCCACACAATAGATTGGTATTGCTTGATTTCCTATTGGCCATAAAGCAACTAGCACATCTTAGTCCCTACTGAGAGTGAAATAATAATAATAGTAGTAGTAATAATAATAAAGTATTGTATATGCACTCATTCATTGGACAACAAAAAATAATGTAAGTAAAGACTACATGCACTGAATTTCATCGTTCTGACAGCTTCTTGCTGCACACTTTGTTTAGTTAAGCAAGTTTTACTACAACAACAGAGATTATTCTTTGGACTTCTTAAATTAAAAAATCCGTGTGAATGTATGGCACTGTCATGGGATTTTGATGCAAATCTAAAACCTCACTTACTTGTGAAAAATATGCCAAACTTGTCCAAAAGAATTCACAACTACATTACTCTGGTTTTATGACAGTACACCTCCATTGATTTCAAATGGAGTTATGGAAAGCTGAAGTAACAAAAGGGTAAGTCAAGTCCATTTACCACAAAGTAATTTTATAGGGCTAGAAAATAATTTACTCCTGACACAGACTTGTCAGATGTTAGAGGCAAATAGGAAACTTTCCAATCCTAGGAGCAGACTCTCATTCTGTCCTACTGGATTGTGTTTATTATGCCCAGAATTTCAAAGCTGACTGCACACAAGTTACAAATAGAAAAAAACCCAGAGATGTTCTCCCTCTAAAAGGAATGAAGACAATGAATTGGACATTAAATAAAACATTAATGGTTTTAAATCTTGCAATTTATAATTAAAATTTGCAATGGCATAAAAGCTTTTAAATGTCAAAATCTGATTTGGCATCTTTTCTTCCCAATTCAATCTGAGTAGATGCAACTATTTATTCTACAATTTATTCTACATATTTTCTTTCTTTCAAAGTGTCATCCAGTGATTATGATGAAAGCAAAGACTGAATGTGTACTTATATTAATTAGCAATTACTAGAAGACAGGTCCAAGTGATTACTGCTTTACAGACATGAATTCATTGCTAAAAGGCCGTTGCTGCCAAGTGAATATGAGACCAGTGTTGGCAGATCAAAAAAGCACACTAAATAAATGAATAATCAAATGATCAAGGGTATTATTTGTCTAAAATTATTGAAAGACAGCTTCTCCTTCTGACTGAGATGCTCAGCTCAAAGGACTATGTACATGATTTCATGCAACAACAGAGCCCTTACTAGAATGAATCATACTTTTCAGAAAAGGCACTGTAAAGATACAAAAGATGGTTACATGAATGGTGTGATTTCTAATGGGGGTTTATTGTTTTTTGCTGGCCCCTCTGCATTGTCACAGAGCAATCTATACTAATGTTGTTTAGAGAGTAGTATTATGACTGACTTCATGATTTTCTGAACCATATCATCATTTGGGGTAGGAGACACATTGGGCCCAATTTTCATCCATGCCAATGCAAATCTGACAGTTGGTGAAAGTGCAAGTGAAAAAAGATAGTTTTAAACCATATTTACAGCCACTTGATCCTGCAGCTGATCTGCACTGGCCCCAGGCCTAATACAGAGGCTATTCTGCATTATGCCAGCTGCCCAAAAATGTCAGTGGGCTGCGAGCAGGAAGGGGGGGGTCAATTTATGAATTTGCCAGGGTGCCAGTTAGATTTTAAAGCTGAAATCTAATAAACTAAGTTTGTGACGATATAAAAGAATCCAATAGGATAACCTCCTTTTTAGTGAGTTGGTGAAAGATTAGCTTTCTAGGTTTAATGATGGTTTCTTTTCAGGTCAACATTTAGCTTGTTTTTCAAATCAGGACTCTTGTTTATTCTTAACCAACCAGCAATTTAGTAATTCATTCAGACACACATTATTGTGCAATTGACAATTTACCACTTATGTGTAGACAAAAGTAATGTTCTAGATGTGAAATGTGCTCTTGCATGCATGTACACTCTACAGCAGTGGTTTTCAACCGCTGTGTCAGAACACAAAGGGTGCGCCTACACTTAGAAATTAAGTCTACTTAAGGAGACTGGGAAGCCACCAGCTCCGAATGGTCCCTGGGAGAAAGGAGCGCAGGGGCTCCGTTCTGGCTGGGACCACTTGGGCCACGGGCAGAAGAGAGCGCGGGGGCTCCCTTCTGGCCAGGACCGCTCAGTCCCGGAGAAGGGAGTTCAGGCTGTGGCTTCCTTCTCCCCAGGACCCAAGGGTCCCAGAGAAGGGACCGCGGGACTTTCTTTTCCTCGGGACCACTCAGGGCTGGTGGCTTGCTGTCTCAGGGAGAGCCAGCCTGTGCAGGTCTGGCTCTCCCCGGGAAGAGCTGCTTGCGGCTTGCCTGTCCCTGCAGGAGAGCCAGTAGACTTAATTTCTAAGTCAGATTCTTTACCAAAAAAAAAAAAAGACTAGATTTTTCACTTGCATTTTAAGTGACTATGGGAATCAATAATCCATTATTTCAAAAGTAGATTTTTTTCATCAACATGGGCATAATAATTAACAACTCTGTGGTCAACAATTTGGAGGTTAATTGTAAAAAACTATCAAAAGGTCATTAGAGTCTGGGTAATATTCAGCTTTAACTGAATTATGTACATCAAAACGTGCATATGCAATAAAAGTTTAAAATCAATTTTTCATGGGACTGGATGTCGTTTCAATTTTTTCCCTAAGCAGTAAAATCAAAATGTTAAAATGAGCTTCCTTGCACTCTGATGTTTCTGTCAGGCTGTCTGGAATGGCTCACAAAGATGGGTGCCAACAGTTTACACTGTTACAAATCAGGGCACAAACCCTAAATCAGTTGTGTTATATAGTTATATGTCACCAACCAAGTATTAAATATTAACTCCCTAAGCACTATAACAGCCTTAACATGGAATCACAGACAATTCCCTTGGGCACTCTATTTTGCCATCCAGGCAACACTTTTGTGACTTTTGGTGTTACTCTCAATCCCAAAGGATGAATCACTTACCCAAGGTCAATTGCCACTCAGATCACAAACTAAAATCTCGCTTGCAGCCAATCCTATAATAAACTAAAGAGTTATTAAACTAAGAAAAGGAAAGAAGAAAGACTTTGGAGATTAAAGCAAGTAAACAAGCCCACACAAATGATTTTGTCTTAGGTTCCAAAAAGTGATAGAATTCACTGTAGTTATAATTTTAAATATTGCTCTCTCCAGATGCCAAGCAACATAGTGATGAAAATTTCTTCTTAAGAGGGGTTTTTTATTCCTTTCTGCCAGAGTTCAAGCTGTGATGAGCTGAATGTTTGTGCATATCCACTCCCATGGGTTTGGGAAAAACAAAGTCCTTTGACTTCTGATATTCCACAATGCTGCCTGGTATTTATAGGCTGCCTTTGGTTAGGCAGTTGACACCTCTTGTGGTAAACCAATATTTCACACTTAGTAATGCTTCTCTCCTGATTGTCAGATTTTTCAATTTCACAGCAAACACTTAAATATTGCCTTATACCATGGAATACAAATGTTTTAAGTGAAGTTAATGTATGAAGCAACTCAAAGTTTCATAAAGTCCAAACACTAAACATATCCTATAACCCTGATACCTATTTTAATAATACTAATACAGATATGAGCCAGACTGGTTTCCAGCTAAGCATTTATTAGTGTTTAGTGAGGTCTATGAGCCTTGGCATGATCTGACACCTATGATGCTGGCAAACCAATTTCCCCTTTCATACTCTAGTAAATAAATAAATAATGCTATTTACATTCACTTTAGTTTCATTTCTATATTTTCACGTTTGCTTGATTAAGTAGATTCAAAGTGATTTGGATAAAGATGCTACCTTTTGTTCATTTGGTGATGTATTCATATAGGATATCTAGCCACATCTATATTATGGATATATTAAAGAGTTTTGCTTTTTAAAAATAACACGCACATGCACATACACAAAATATCCTAAATGTATCTTAACTGAATCAGATGACAAGGTTTTCCCCCTTCCCCCCCCCCCATTCAAGCTCAAGAAGGGGGGGAGAAAAGACACTCATTGGTTTATTCCTCTCTCAAACATGCTAAATGCAAAATTGTTATTGAAAGTGGGGGAAAAGGAGATTAAAATTATAATTAGAGAAGCACGCAAAGGAAGACTCAAGGGCTATGTCTATACTGGCAGTTTAAGTCGACTTAAAGAGGCTGAAGTCGACTTAAACAAAGCCACATCCACACTAGGCTTTCATTAAGTCAACTCAAGAAATTCCTTAAGTCGACTTAATGAAAGTTTAAGTTGACTTACTAAGAACCACAGGGTAGGTCGACGTAAGCCTGCTTAGGTTGACCTAACCCTTCTTTAGGTCAACCTAAGCCCAGTGTGGACGTTTAAGTCCACTTTGCTAACTCGACCGAAAGGCAGTTAAGTCGACTTAACAAAGTGGACATCAGTCCACATCCATGGACAGCACTTTGTTAAGTCAACTTAATAAGGTCAACTTAAAGTCAACCTTATTAAGTTGACTTAACAAAGTTGACCTAACTTTTGTAGTGTAGACATAGCCAGGCAAATCAGTGTATGAGGTTTTAAGTATTAATAGCTCACCATAGTATATATACTATTACCATTGTTTGTGACTGAAGCAGAGGACCATGAACCAGAAGATTTGAGATCTAACCCCAGTTCTGCCAGCCCGCTTGCTGTTTGACCTTGAAAAACTTGCAACTTTTCTGTGAAGCAGGGAACTATTATTTATAATTGAGGTACAGAGAAGTTTTGGCTTAATTCATTAAATTTAATTTGACTTTTAAAAAAATGCATTGACATTCTCAGATGGAAGGTGCTATAAAGTACAAATTGTTACATAAAGTCATTTCCAGTAAATAGATTATGCAAAAAATGAAGCGGTAGGTGAGAAGACCTAAGCAAAATTCATTTTTGATTTGGTTTAAGTTGATAATTATACAGTCTAATAACCATCATTTTCATTAATATTGGCTATATTCACTGGAGAGAGCATGTAATCCACCAGGAAAGTATCCATTTATAAAAATGCTATCAAGGTGTAAGTGCAGTCAGAAGCGACAACTTCCTAATTTATAATTTATACATATAGGGAAAAAGCCTGAACCTATGGAAACTAATCAGAGCTTTGCCATTGATTTCAGTAGGGTCAGGATTTCACTCATAATGTCCAGTAGTTTTAGGATCAGATTTTTGCCTTATTCATGTAGAAAATTGGAGTAGATGGGATTAGATAGGGCATTTACAATTGCTCTAGGTATAAGGATAAGTTTTAGTTAAAGGTAATATAGCTGAACCAGACTTCAAAGGCCTATTCTGCTTAACGACAAGACCAAAATAACCTTATGGGTCTTGTCTGCCCTACAACAAGCTCCACTGGACCACAGCCAAGAACTCAGGCCGTCTGAGAACCAGGTGCATTAAACCCACACACCGATATTGCCCGGAAGCTCAGCAGAAGGTGTGAAGCTTCCCACGGCCAAGACATGAGGTGTGAAGAAGCTTCCCATGGGCAAGGTGGGGGCATGAGCGATCTGATCCCTATAAAAGTAGGGGTTCGTCCTCAACATGGGGGCTAGCGCCAGAGTCTCCTCTAGCCGCCCGGCCCGTTGGTCAAAGCTACGGGGGGAGACTCTAAGGCAAGACTCTTTGACTTCAAGCCAATGGGGTCACTGAGTCAGGGTAGAAAAGAGTCAGTAACCCTGATCCAGACAGGTGAAGGGACAGGCGAGAAGAACGGACTCGAAAGGTCGATCCAGATCCTAGGTGAGACGGACCTGACACGTTGTCTGGGAGCATTGGTAAGTAACTAGTTACAAACAAGAAAAAAGAACCACTGGGCCTAGAGGAAGGCTGGTTCAGAGAATAGAAAATAGTAGCTACTGGGGAAACCAAACAGTAACGGGAAGCATTTAGAACCCCGGGTCCCGGAGTAGGGATCAAAGTAGTTTAGCACCCCTGCCTGGGAGTTCAGGTCGGCTTAGGGATAAGGTTAGGGACCAAGTTAATTAGCACCCCGGCTGGGAGTACAGATCGGATTAGGGCTGTTAACCCCCTTTAAAGGTAGGGGCACTGGCAGAAACATAGGACTAGTTTTAGTAAATAAACCATTTAATGCGCAGATGACACACATTCAGTACAGATTTAACAAGCTTGTAACAAACATCTATTGTTCAACTGCTACAGCAAGAAACCGCTTAGAAAGGTACAGACATACACACAGAAAATCTTTGCTTTGAAACTGCATCTCTGTATCTCTGTTTCTGTTGCCTGTCACACTGTGAAGCCTTCTGGACAGGAAATGTAAACCTCAAAAGCTTGTAATCATAAACCTGAAAAATAAACCTCTTGTATTTGCCACTCTCTTGGTGGTTATTTCTGTGCTATTTCTCCTGTCACTACTAACCTTCCTTGTGGCCACTTCATTTTCATTCCCTCTTTCATGGGAAAAACACCCAATCCTACTAATGTTTGTGTGGGTTATCGGCGGGTTCGGTCCCATACTCTATTGCTCATACACCCTGACTTCTTTTGCTTTAATAAAGGCCTCCAAACAGTCACCAGATAAAGGTAGAGCTATAAACTCTACGGCCAAAAGGACTCTGGTCTGCACGCAGCCCCCGATGAATACCATCCCGGGGGTAGACCCTAAATATTGTAGCGGCGTCGAATTCACTTTGAGTAACACATGACTCCTTAACTAATCTGGTTATTAATAGGACTATTTTTAAAAAAGTCATTCAATGTGAGAAAAAGGCCTGAACCATAATCCCCAGATGTTAACAGGCACCTTTTCAATTAATTCAATGGGTATTACATTTGGATCTAGGGTAGGAGAATTTGGGCTATATTGAATAATAGCCAATAAAAGCAATACTTACATCATTTAGTTTATTTAATAGTGTTTGGAATAACTTATTTCTTAAACTAATTCCTAGAACACTCACAAGTATCCCTTGGGAATTCACAATGGTGTCATAAGGAAGAAGTAGTATTCATCAGTGGCAGGAATTATTGGTATCATTGGACAGAGTGACAGCAATTCATGATATTACCAATATAAAGGTTTTAGAAGAACTGAAATACTACCACAACCACAACAGATAGGCATGAGTACAGTCGCTCCACACAGAAGCTGAGTTTGCAAGATGCACAGAAGGTGAGTTTCAGCAGATACAAGTATAGCTCCCTTCTTTCGGGGTTATCTACCAGGATTTACACCTAGTTCAACAATGTCCATGGACTTCAAGAATTTCATTTCAAGTGTCAGTTGTGATTATGTATAGAATAAACATTAGACAAACCTAACTATTGGATAAGGAGCGGCATTAATTGTTTATATGTGTTCCATGTCTGGCAGGCATAACATCTTCTGTGAGCAAAGCAAGTAAATAACAGATATAAGAGGTCAAAATAAAAGCTGTGATTTAAATTGTTCAAGGATAAAGTGTAACTGACCTTTTATGTTATGATTCCTTCCCACAGTATGGGTTCTTGCTTTGTCAGACACACAGATAACTTGTAAATAGGGGTAACTTTTAGTGGCTTAGAAGTTCCCTAGTGCAGAACATTTCTGTGTACAAAGTG
Source organism: Pelusios castaneus (assembly GCA_007922175.1). NCBI lineage: Eukaryota > Metazoa > Chordata > Testudines > Pelomedusidae > Pelusios > Pelusios castaneus. Next base: position 18,590,914 of record ML685793.1, on the reverse strand, counting down.
CCATCCTGGTACACAGCAAAGAAAAAACAACAATCACCAAATACTATTTTCACTGACAGAGAAACAAGTGAATTGTCTTATTTAGTAAGAACAGTCTCCAGATCATAAATTTCCTTTAATAAATATGCACATTATGCTCTTTACTCCAATCCTTGGTCTTAAGGATTATTTATAAAACCCAAAGAAACCCTTTAGGGATTTTCTTTAAAATCCTTAAACATTAAAACATTTTTGCAAATGCTATAACTTGAATGTAATATAAGGTATCTTAGTTCATTGTACTGACATTTCCTCTCCATATTCCATACTATCTGTGATTGCCATAATTGCTTCTGAAATATTAGATAGATAGATAGATAGATAGATAGATAGATAGATAGATAGATAG
>ML685793.1:18481663-18586642 GCA_007922175.1 Pelusios castaneus | reverse complement strand
CCCAGCTCCCCACCCCCTCTAACCCGGCCTCTCTCCTTGTCCCCCCCCACACCCCTCTAACCCAGCCACTCTCCTTGTCCCCCCCACCCCTCTCCAGCCCTCCCTCCAGCCCCTTCCCAGGCCCCTTACCTGGCCGGAGGCTTGGAGCTGCAGGGACGGCCCGCAGAGCTGCTTCTCGGCCAGGCCGCTCCCACCCTGAGCAAGCTCTGTCTGAGCATGCTCAGAGTGGGGGATTTGAATCTCCCCAGCCTGGCCTCAGCAAGACGTGGATTCAGCTGCTGCGCGCGCATCTGCGTCCCCGCCGGGCATATATACTACTGTCGTTTAGGTATATAGACAAAGAGTCCTGTGGCACTTCTAAAGACTAACAAATGTATTTATCTCATGAGCTTTCATGGGAGAAAATCCCACTTTGAATTTACAGAATAGGAGCAAAATAAATGCAAGGAAGTGTAAATCATAAGATCTGGTCAGACTGTAACAGCAAATCATTTGTTAGGATGCAAACAGTGGAGTACAGCAACTAGCAGACATATGGGTGGGGGACAAGGTAAGCACACTACCTGTTGTAATAGGAAAAGAACCTATAGTCTTTTTACTGTAATAGTAAATCAAAGCACTTGTAGAAATCAAACAGTGTAGTATAGTAATTAGCAGGGAAGTGGATGGGAGACAAGGTAAGCAAAATTACGTTGTGTAATGGGAAAAGAACCCATATTTTTTATTCAGTCCTGAGTTCACAGAATCAAATTTGCATATGAATTCCAATTCTGCAGTTTCTCTTTGAAGCTTCCATTTGTTATTCATTTGTTTGAGCACAGCTATTAACAAATCATCAATGGAGTGATCAGGGAGATTGAAATGTTCCCCTATAGGTTTTTGAATGTTGTGTTTGCATCCTAACAATTGATTTTCTGTTACAGTCTGACTAGATCTTTTGACTTACACTTGCCTGCATTTATTTTGCTCACATTCTGTAAATTTCAAGTGGGATTTTCTCCCACAAAAGCTCATGTAATAAATAAATTTGTTAGTCTTTAAAAGTGCCACAGGACTCCTTGTTTGTTTTGTTGAACTGGACTAACACGGCCACCCCTTTGGAAGCTGATTAGCGTTTCACACTCAAATATAATTCAGAATTAATTATTAGCAGGGGTTAAAGTAAGGGGGAATGCACCCGAACAGTTCTGGGGCCCACACATTTGTGGGACCAGAGTTCCAGGGCCCCTAAAAATAGAAAAATCCAGCAGAATGCACGTTCCGCCCTGCCCTGGCTGCTGGCTGGTCCTATGCCCCACCATTGTTAATCACAATTCTTCTTGTGTTATGCAGTTTTTGCTAGTTTGTGACAATAATTGCTATAGACATAAATGGAGCAATAACTGATGCATGTGGTACTGAGAAGTGGTTGCAAATGCCTACCTGAGCTGGGGCCTGCACATCCATGAAGGGGGCCCAGACAACACAGGAGGGGGGCCCAGAGATTAGGAGGGTTCCAGGGCCCATCAAATTATACTTTAACCACTGATTATTAGGACCTGATCCAAAACCTAATGAAATCAATGGGAGAATTTCCTTTGACTTCAGTTGGCTTTGAATCAGGCCTTACCACATTCATATATAACACTATTTGGTTTATGTACCCACACATCAAAAAAAAATAGTGTCAGATCATTCTACTTCAAATAGAGCCACCAATAGACTATAACCAACTACAGAGCTGAGTTCTCCACTTTCATGATCAGTTTTATTTGATTGCATATTTCATTCTCCCCTCGAACCCATAACCAGCCCAACAGAGAATGCTCATTAAAGTGTGAAATGGATACTGAGTGTCAAACAATCAATTCCAATATGACTTCCCAGATCAATGGCATCCACTGATGTCGAAGTGAATACTGAATAGTTAAGCAGATTTTAGCATTATGATATTAGATGACATGACTGTGCATTTGTCGTTTTTGTTGTAATATTGGCTTGCTAATACTAAAGTATTTCCTAAAGAAAAAAGTTTTCTAGAAAAAATAAGCTATTCTGTGAACAGTTTCCTAGCTTTAAATACAGCTTGAAGTGAAAGACAGAAGAAATACCAATTCAAACTGGAATACGAATTGTGACTATCCTGCAAGGGCTAAAGGGCTTTTGCCAAAAATAAGAAATGTGAGTTTTGCAGAATGATACCTTTTTGTTGATTGATAAACATTTGTTCAGAAATGTAAATTAAAAAATAAAAATGTGAAAACTATATAATAATGCACTGAGTACAAACTGTGCATTCAAATATAGGGTATAATATTTGAGTAACAGTCATCAGATCATAACGGTGATTGAAAAAACATGATACTAACTTGCAAACAAAAACAGAAGTACTTGTCTGTCATAGCAGTGGCTCGAATAATTTGTAATGAGTGATTCACAGGAAGCAAGATGACTGGCATGGGGTCAGGCATCTGGGAAATATTGAACTTTCATTAACAATGCCATTAGTTTTAGGAATTTTAATAGATGCCACCAAAACAAAAGCAGTGGATGAAATTTTTTTTTAAAAAAATGTGTTTGCAAACTAGAGAAAATAGCATCTGGTTCCCATAAACCTCACTTTGAAATGTCAAGAATATCTTGTGGAAATGAGCATAAAAAAATTAGGACACAGTGAAAGAGGATATGGATACAAACTAGGAAATAGGATTGCATATCTGAAGCATAATTATTAGCGTAATTCATGAAAAACCTCACCATCTATATGTCCAACGTTAACTAGATGACATTATTTCTTAACTTGGTGGCTCTCTTGTCAATTGAGATCTGGTAAAAAGTTTAAAGACATCTAGTAAGAGATGAATTAGTTAGAAAATAGACCAACCATTGAATATGGATGTGATTTAGATTATTTCTAAGCAACCGTGCATGGGAATTGTGAGTGCACAAATCACCACTACACCTCCTTGAATGAATGTATTAAGATAACTGGAACTGTGGCTCTATAGTAGAGAGTAACCATAGATACTGATCTTCCCTTGACAAAGTATCCAGAGAGAGGAGGAAGCTGGATATAAAATAGTCTTCAGAGCTGGCTGAAGGAAAAAATTAAGATGCACTCTATTCGAGCTTCTAGTAAAGTACTTTTCCCTTGAAACAAGAGGGGAGCAGGTAGAGTCATTACTCAGGTCTTTCCCTGTGCTCCTCCAAGGATGGGGTAACGAGATGCTGCCTCTTGAATAAATGATGAACCCAATGGCTGCATCCGTCTCTGGAATGATGTAAACAATTATTAGAAGAAACATGACAATAAGGATACAATATCTTACCAGAGGAAAACAGCTATTCATAGATGCCTGATTTCCAGACAAGATTGATAAATTTGTTGAGTTCTAAAGATTCGACTGCAAGAAAATCATTTGTCCCCTCCCACATGGAGAGAAACTTCTTGTGAACTGCTTATACATACTAGAATCCAGCATATACATTTGATGATAGCCTTGATTTATAATATGTTCATGTTTATGAAACAGTACACGTTAGAGTGCATCCTGTGGGAGTGATGGCCAACAAATGACCTGAGTTCAGTGCATTGGTATTCTTGATTCAATTATGGATTATGACCTGATCCAATAGTCTTAGTACTTGGGCATGGGGAGGATCTAATTGGATAGTCAACCTTTTTTAAAAAAAAAAACAAAAACAAAAAACCCATAACTTTCTATTAGTACTCATCCTAGTAAAAGCAAAGAAAAAACTCTTACTGATTTCAATGGTATATGACCAGGCCTCAAAAGAGTTATTTGCTAAAAATAGAAAAATTACACAGATGCATAGATTATAATGCTAGCAGATACAATTGTTGGACCTCCTGTATACAGACTGTAGGCTATAAGAATCATTTAAATTAATTGGTTTGTATAGAGCATTTGTTTAAAAAAACAAACATCCAAATGAGATCTAAAGACACTTGTGGAAAACAATCCACCACTACACTTGGTAAGTTGTTCCGAAAGGTAAATTACCTTCACTATTAAAATTTGCATTAAATAGCATGGGGCCAAGGACAGATCCTTGCAGGACCCCACTAGAAACATCCTCTCAGTGATGATGATGTCCCATTGAAAAATTACATTGACACCTATCTATTTAATGTGTACCATGTATCATTCTCATTTCTTAATCAAAATGTCATGCAGTGCCAAATGAAATGACTTATAGATTAGCTAAGTATATTCATCGACAGTATGATCTTTATCAACAGACTGGTAATCCCATTAGAAATACATCAAATTAATCTGACGGTATCTGTTTGTCATAAAAACATGCTTAGAGGCATTAGTTAGGCTAACCTTCTTTAATTCTTTATTAATTGAAGCCCAAATGAACCATGTCATTATTTTGTTGAGGATCAATGTCAGACAGTCTATAATTACCTGATTCATCCTGGTTAAATATCAGCACATAAATTTTGTCCAAACTTCTGGAATTTACCCAGTGTTCCAAGAATTACTGAATAATGAAAATCAACAGTCCAGTGAAGTCCTCAGGCAGCTGTTTAAAATCTCTTGAATGTAAACTAACACCAGACTGGGGATGAGGGCTGCACTGAGTGCCCCCTCCTGGTCATTCTGAGGATAAGCTCCAGGCCAACACCCATGACTGCAGTCTGCACACTGGTACCCTGTCTCCATTCCCGCTTATGACTTCTCTCTCAGCTCCCAGAACTGCAGCCACTTTTTCTTGGCTCATCTGTCCAGTTAAATTGTCTGTGTTTTTCCCTTCGGAGTGGGAGGGGGCTATTTCTCTGCCCAGCAGTCTACCCATTCCCCAGTGGAAGATGGAAGGAGGGGAGACCTGAGTTTACGCACTACTCCAGACCCCAAACCAGTAACCCAACAACTAGCAGCTCTTTCCTTGGGCCACTTCCCCATGGCTCCAGCAACTTCACCACACTCATCTCAGGGCCTCAGCTGAACAGTCCCACTAGCCAGCCACTGCTCTGTCCAAGGTACTTACCATTCTCTCAGCCCTCCAGAGACATTGTCCTTATTTCTTGGTCTCCCAATAGCAACTGACCTACTCTGCTGTGCAGCACCCTTTTATATGGGACTGCTTGGTTCTGACTGGTTGTTCCTCACAGCCTCTCTCCAATTGGTTGCTTCCCATGCAGCTGCCCTAGTGTACTATTAACTCCATGCATGCAAGTGTGGATATGACATACCCAACCCCTCAAAGCCAGTCACTCTGGGTGTGGAATAGAGGTGGGTATTACCTCCCCTCTTTCCCACACAGCTGGTCCTGCAGGCCTCCCCCACACCTATGCCTTACCCCTTTCTATAGGAAGCATTTCTCTCTCCTCTTTTCACATACCAGGCCTGGTTTCTTTGGAACTCTAAGTTCCTCTTAGCAATTTGCAGGGCCTCCTCAGAAGCTGCCAATTTCTCTTGCAGCTCTTTCATCTGCCTCTTGGGGGTCTGCCAGACCTGGGTCCCCATAGTAGCCTGCTGCACCACTGAGTTCACCCCCATCTCTTTCTGGGACACCTCTGTTCCATTCTTTGGGTCAAGTGTGTGGGTAGAAGTGAAGTGTGTGGGTAGAGCTCTTTCTGTGGTTTCCCTTTTCTCTGTACTCTCAGCATGAGCTTCCTGTCTCCCCTTCACGGGAAACTTACCCCTCTCTGGGCCATTCCTCTTCTTCCTATGGGAGCACTTCCTTTCTATGTGCCCCAACTGTTCACCTGAAAAATATGCCCCATCACTAGCTTTTGGGCACCCTTCCCACTTGCACATCCTGGGAAGTTTCGTGATTGCAACCCTCAGAGGAAGACTACCTTTTTAGGTGTCCTCTCTGGCCACAGTTATAACATAATTTTGGCTGTGTTTCTGACCTCCAAGCCTTGGGCCTTCCCCTTTTTTCTTCCCTTCAACACCTAAATAAGTTCTACTTCTGCACCATAATCTCCAGCAAGTATTCCTGTGGGTACAGGTTTGCCTCCCATAGACTTTGCTTATTTTCCAGCACCTGCACCAGCAGACCTTGGATCCAACCTATATGCTTGTCTATCCCCTTTTGTTGGGGATGGCAAGTCTGAGGCCCCACCTAGGAGGGTTTTGCTGTCCTCTGTAAAAAGTGTCTTTTTATTTTTGATAGTTTAATTAACACTTGCACTTTCTACTACCTTGTCATAGAGTGCAGCCCTCGTCTGGTGCTTCTTTATGATTGTGCTGGGAATTAAATCAAGGCTGACTCTGACATCTGCAATCTGCATACTAGCACTCTGTCTGTTCTGCCTAGAGCTCATCTCTTCGATCCCAGAATCATAGCATACTTTTCTCGCCTCAGACCTTCAGCTAGGTTGTTGTCTGTGTTTCCCTCTTCTGAAGGGGGGAAGGCAGGTTTCTCTGTCCAACAGTCCAGCCACTTCCCCAGTGGTAAGTGGGGGGAACCAGGCCCACTCACTACTCCAGGACCCAACCCAAGGACTCTATAACTAGCAGTTTCACGCTGCTCCTCTGTGATCTCAGTCAATGCTACTTTTTGTCTGGGCCACTTCCCCATGGCTTCAGCACCTTCTTTGCCCTTATCTCATGGTCTCTGCTGCTCAATCCCAGGAACCAACCACTGCTCTGTTCAAGGTGCTTACTGTTCTCTCAGCCATAGAGGGACACATGCCTTACTTCCTGGTCTCCTACCAGCAACTGACCAACTCTGCCCCGCCACTCCCTTTTAAATGGAGCTACTGGATCCTGAAGAACACCATTTCTCCTCTTGGCTGCTTTCCATGCAGCCTTCCTAGTTCTCTAGTAATCCTGTGCATGTGAATGTGGGGTGGATATTCCATCACATTGCTGCTTTCAAAATGTCTAACTGTACTAGCTGCTGTTTATCATTCTTCTGAGTCTCTTTTGGAATAGAAAGTATTTCATCATTATTTGAAATGACATCTGTTTCCACCTCTCCCCCAACACTTGATCACATCTTCCTTTTCTGCATTATTAGTGACAACTCTACCATTTCCATTTGCTAATAAACTGATGTCATTGGTAGGATTCTTTTTGTTCCTAATATATTTAAAAATCTCCTTCTTATTGCCCTTGACACTGCTGGCCAAAGATTTCTCCTTCTGTCCCCCAGATGTGTCAGTCACAGAGTAACCCATTGGGGGGGGAGAGGGAAGTCTTATCAACTCAGTGGACAGCATCCAATATTTGAGGTTATACAGCCAGCACAGCATTTCTAGAAATCCATAAGTAATACACTAGTATTAAGTTGCTTTCAGATAGTTACTTTGTCTTTGTCTTCTTGCTCTTTCCTTTTCTCTCTCCTCTTCTGATTTCTTCCTTCTTCCAGCTCCCTACTTCTATCGCATCCCAGTCAGTACAAGTTCAGCTTGCCAGCTGTTGGCTATTTATAGTCTGGTGGAAGAGGGGGATTAGCACATACAACATAGGGATCCATTAGGGAGGGCACAGAGGGACTACATTCTGAGGGCTACAGAAAGGACATGCAGGGGGACATTATGGAAAAGGAGAGAAGTATGGACAATGTTCTGAGGGCTATGTAAGGGACACGTAGTGGGACTTTGGGAAGGGAGAATGAGGGATGACACTCTAATGGCTACATAATTAGCATGTAGGGTGCCCTTGGTAGGGGCTCAAAGGGAATTATTTTCAATTACCAGTTGCTGAATTTCCTTATCAATAAGTTTCACTTATATCTTAACACTAATTACTTTTTTTTAATTACTGTTTTAGTACTATTGGTATCTTATAGCCAGATAACTGAATCAGTGACTACCTTTCAGGACTTTTAAATGCCCTTTGAAGCTTTTCTGCCAGTTTCTTCCCCCACATTCTATCTAGCAGTTTTAAGCAGTTTGGGACAAAAATCCCTGGCTACAAAGGAAGCCATTTTGTAAAATGGCATCCTCTGCATTATTGGGATTGCCATGACCCCATCTGTTGATGAAGTGACCCCACTTGGGGTCACCACTCACAGTTTGGGAATTGCTGCTTTAATTGCAGTATGCAAAATTATAGGAAAACAAAAAAGAGAATAACATGGCAGTTTTATTAGATCTTGGCAACATTTCATAATTTTTCTTGAACGTCAATGGACTTTTACTTTCAATGTTAACTGCCATCTTCTTGAGTTGACTCTTCAGGGATGGAGAGGAGATCTATTGCACTAATAGAGGGCAAAAAAAGGAAGCGAAAGTGACCCCTATATTTAGATTGCATAATTTCCATTATAAAAACTTGCCAATATTTTTAAAAGCTCTAACTCCACCATGATATGCAGAAGGAAATTGAAATTGAGCAGGAAGAGAGACTTGGGGTCATATATGCACAAACAGAGAGAGAGAGATTGGTGTAATTTATGAAAAATTTAAAAAATAAAAATACATAATAGGAAATATTTTTAAAGTACATCTTAAAATAATCACAACAAATCGAAACCCTCCATTATGTCTCCTGCCTTTGTCCATTCTTATATGTATATTAACTACTTTGTTTAGGGCTTGGTACTAACAGGTCTTATTCATGACTACTCCCATTGACTTCAACTGCATATCAGGATCATGCACTTAGCCCTGATGCTGTGCATAATTTTACTCACATAAGCATAAGAAATAAGTTATGCAAGTGTTTATGCTTTCCCAGGATCAAACCCTCAGGCAATATCTATCTCATGGGAATGTAGAGGGAGGGTCGCCCCCCCCCCAACTTAGTGAAATTGAGTTAGCTGAATACAAGTGGAAAGCTCCCTTAATACCCCTGTAGACACAGTTGAACACATTTTCATTCATGTCAGCTAATTCTGTTGTAGTGAGACTCCTGTCTAGACCACCTTGTAAGTTCCTTGGGATAAAGACTTTCCTTATTACACATTTGTGCCTAGGGCACCTTTCAGCAATATAATAAATAAACAGCATAAAGAAGCACTGCATGCATACCATTTACAAACCTCTGAATTTCAAAATGATATAACAAAGAATTCAGCACTGGAGAAAACATTTATTTTTGATTCAGCAATTTAAATTAAGTGTCCTGACTGGAAATAATAAGGGTAGATATTTGCCTTTTAATTACTTGCAATCTCATTTTCAGCCTTCTTGTTATGTGTAGCACATGTGTAGCATAATGTAACTTGTTATTAACAAGCTCTTAAGCAAAAATAAATTGAAGTATAACAATCTACCTTACATACATCATTTATCAGATATAAAGAAAGTGCTACAGTATGTAACTGAAAACACTAGATCAGCCTAGTAAGAATACAAATTTAAAGCTTTTAAGCCAATTTGAAAGACACCATAATTACATGTGGTTCAGGGGAGAAATGTGTTTAGTGGTCACAGTTACATCTAAAACTAGGACTTCATGTATATATCTTCAGGTAATTCTCATTGACTTATCAAAGTATAACTTTACATTACCTCTGAACTTTACCCCCAATGTGTCCCCAGAGTTGCTGCTTCACTTTAAAATAATAGCTATAATATCATTCCTTGCTACATGTAAATCTTTGGCCAGTAACAATATTTGATTTTTATGGATGCTGAGAATATGCCATTCGCACTGATTTCAGCTAGAATTCTGGGTGCTCAGAACTTCTGAAAAATCAGACCCTAAATGAAAAAAATAGAGGTACTAATTGTTGTCTTGGGAGAGCAGTGTGCAGTGGGAGTATGTGCAAGGGAAGTACAGTTCATGCCCAGAAATACACAAGTGTAATCCCTTTTCACTTCAGAACACACAATATCCTAAATGCTTCTTCTCAGCTTTAGATACACCTACTGGACTGGACTCAAACCCTCTACCTATTAAATTCCACACAAGTTTGACTCAGCAGTGTCTGCAAAGCTATAAGATTGTATGCTTCACAAATTGTATAGATATTTCTTCCCTTCTCCATTTCTCACTTCACACAGATATTTTATGAAGATTACTATCAAAACCATTAATTAAAAAAATAAGTTAAATTTAGTGACAAAGGGAATGAAATTGGTAAAGTGACTCCAGTGAGCAAATGAACCTGACCATATGTGCAATAGTAAGCTTAAAAACTAAATTTCATGGCCCTCTGCTCAATTATTGTGAGCTAGACACTCTTGTCAGTTCTAAAGGTTAATGCAGTAATGAAAGATGACAATCTCTACTAAGTGATTACTTAATGCCCAAATAGGTATTCACAGATTAAATTAAGGGTGCTCCAGATGGCCTGCAGGTGTAGAAGACTTCACCAAGAGATCTGCTGTGGTCTGTGCAAACTGTTAGCTAAGCTTCAGCTGCCCTCCAGCATCACTTCAAATGCCATCAAGACACAGATTCTGGTGAAACTCTTAATGCAAAATCCCTTCACAAAGATTGAGCAGAAATATCCAGAGTACATCACCTGAGTCAAGGCTTCTTGAATGAAGCATTTCATTTTGATTTGATTTTCCAGAAAGAAGACAGTTACTCTAGAAAAGGAATTTACAGCTGTGTATTGCTTTGGTCATTTGAGATAAGGGCTTTCCTAGCACCATCTTTATGTTATGATGCTGTTCAATTAAATATACTAGATAGACAGATAAATAAACTCAAATTAATAATGGCTATTACAGCCAAGATATCTGATGTTATATCATATGACTTTTTTTTCTGTGGATACCCAACTCTACGTTTTATCATTCTTAAGTGAGAAAGTAGGTAATCTGAATGAGCTAACAAAATTATCTTTTTAGCATTTAGTTCACATGCATACTCTGAATTAGCCTTCAACTCTGCTAGTAATTACATAACTGTAAAAGGTTCTGAATCATCCCTGTTTGAACAAAGCATTGAACAGCTCACATTCTTAAACATCAGATACACCTGCAAGTTTTTCCTTAGACTGCCCTAGAGACAGGGGATTATTCAGATGGTGCCAATAAGAATACAATTATGATAATGACTACTTCTTTCAAAAGAAAAAGTGCATGTGTGTGTTTAATACAATAATCCATCTGAGACTGCTTTAATAAATAATTCTAAGTCCTGGGTCACATTTTCAAGTCACTTGCTGCTAACACCTTAGAAAGCATTTCTAAAAGAATAATTTTAGTTTCTGGATCATTTGTTTCAAGTTTAAATAACTAGAAGAAATGTTTACTAAGGGAAAGATGATATGGTAAATGTAGTCACCTTAGTTTCAGATACTAACAAAAAGAAGTATAAATCCTTCAGACACTGTCATATTATCAGAAATTCAGAGATAATCAAATAGAAGGGAGCTGATGGATCCAGTATTCTACTTAATTAGATTTTTGAAGAATTTTGCCTAGGCACAGACAGAAACCATTTGGGTCTCATAGTTGCTACAACATATTACAGAGAAAGCATATATACATTATGCTGTCCAAATGAAAGTTTACTTTTGTTAATTCTTGTTGTTCTTTAATACAAAATTAAGTAGCAATGGCAAATAAGTCTTTAGAAATCAATTGGATATATTGTTTGGTGACCTTGCTGACATGTTGAGCTCCAAATCAGCTGAATTTCTCTGATTTCCAAACCAAAAATTCCTCTTGCAGAACTACTTTAGTTTGTGGGGCAGCTTTGGTAAACTCAGGTTGTTTCTGAAGTACAGCAAATTTATCAGCTGTTCACTATACACTCCCTCATCATACTCTGATGAAAAGATTTATCAAATTGAAAATTGTCTGATCCTACCTAGAGTCACAATGAGAAGCAAGAGACAAATGCTCAGCCTTAACTAGCTTTGCTTCAATTTGTGTTGCTTTTGCTAAAAAAAACCCACAAAAACCTGTTAGAAAGACAACAGAGTCCTGTGGCACTTTTAAAGACTAACAGATTTATTTATCGCATGAGCTTTCGTGGGAGAAAATCCCACTTCGTCAGACGCTTTGAAGATAGGAAAGTTACAGAGTGGGAGGAAATTAAATGCAGGGGAGTGTATGACATAGCATCAGGTCAGGCTGTAACAGCAAATCAAAATAGGTGTTAGGATTCAAAACACTGGGGAACAGCACATAGAGGAGGGGGAGGTCAAATCACTTGTTGTAATGCGAGAAAAATCCATAAGTGGGATTTTCTCCCACGAAAGCTCATGCGATATATAAATCTGTTAGTCTTTAAAAGTGCCACAGGACTCTGTTGTCTTTCTACAATAGACTAACATGGCTACCCCTTTAGAAAAACCTGTTACTTCATGTGAACCCAGATCCATATGAGGTGGAAACATCACTAGGAAGTTATTTGATCTACTGCTGTGCAAAATTGCAAACACTTCAAGTTATGAAGGAACGATCCTCTCTACAGATAGACATTAGGAACAGATGCAGGAATGGCCAGGGAGCTTGTTTAAAGGGCTGAACTACTGGAAAAAACCTGAACTTTGAAAACCACCACTTCATTCATAATCCTGCTAGTTAGGGCATGTTTATTAATATTCAGTGAGCTCATAGGGCTTCTTCAAGTCCATTGGTATGAAACACTATCATGACATAGAGATAAGGAGTCCTTGGTGGTAAGGCAGGTCTCCAGAATTCCCTCCCTACAGATGGTCATCAGACTTCCATGGTGACTGTTTACAAGACTCAATCTTCTTGTTCAAGTAGTTATTTATCAGTAGTTATATAATTCCACATTTCTGTCAATGCACCTGCCTGACTGTGTATAGTGGGTAACATGGGTGGAGGAAATTTCTGAACCTGGGCCATTAAACCAGTTTAGGATAATTATTGATTTATATTTATATTTATCACTCAGGTGTATTTTTTTAAAAAAAATAGAAAATAAGTTGACATGCACTTACTGTCTTGGTTTTTTTCCAGGTTAATAGACAATATAGTGAATTTAAAAAATTCTTATGGTGTTTCCAAATTGGCCATAAAAGGCAATGAGGATGCCTGTTTTTACAAGATTTTCAAACTAAAAATTCAGGTAATACTCAGAAGTGCATATGATTTGAGTGGATGTTGGGGGGCGGGGGGGTTGGAGGGAGGAAGGCATGGGTAGGAATCAAAGAATCATAGAAACTAAAAGGGACCATGAGAAGTCATCAAGTCCAGTACCCTGCACTCATGACAGGACCAAGTGCCATCTTAAACCATCTCTGATAGGTGTTTTTCTAACCTACTCTTAAAAACTTCCAATGATGGAGATTCCACAACTTCTGTAGGCAACTTATTCCAGTGGTTAGTCACCCTGACAGTTAGGAATTATTTACTAATGTCCAATTTAAACTTCCCTTACTGTAATTTAATCCCATTGCTTCTTCTTCTATCATCAGCAGCTCAGGAGAACCATTTTTCTCCCTCCTCCTTCTAACAATCTTTCAGTAGAAGGTGGTTTATTTTAAATAAGCTTTAAGGTTTACCCAAGATATTTTTTTCCTAAGCTATGTGGTTCATGGCTCTTACCACAACTCCATCTCCCCGCATCCCCCATCCCGGATCAATGCTCATAGGTTCAAAATAGTTTAGTTATATTTAGTATACGTTACCAAACATTTACTGCCACTAACAAAAGAGGATTTGAACAGTACTCTGGTAGGAATATATTAAGGCTGGAGTTAAACAGTGTGAATTTCTCTCAGCAGTCAGTCAAAGGAATGGACCAAACTGGATTAAGGTAGAACACTGTCTTCACTATGTACAACTCAAAATTATTGCTCTTTGTTGTAGTTTTTAAAAAGTCAGAGTAGCTGCAAGTATTTTATACAATGTATTCATCAGACTTACTGCAATAACTGCCAACAGAACTGCCAGTCCCCTAGCTCAGCCACCGAGCTTGGGGAGGTGGTGGGGCTGCAGCCAGCCCCCTAGCCCAGTAAAGCCCTGGGGCAGCCGAATGCCAGCCAAAAGGCTGGCTGTGGGCAGTGCGTGGTGGGACAGGTGCCCACCATGCACTGCTCCTTGTAGCACAAAGGGGCATTCACATTTGTGAACGCTCCTTTGTGCTACAAGGAGCACATATGTACACACAAAAGCACTATATTTATAGCACTTTCCTTGTCCCGCAACAGCTTATTGCGGGACAAGTTTGTCATATGTACATAACCTCAGTGGTTAGAGCACTTTCCTGGGATGTGGAAGACAGAGATTCAGTCCCCCTTTTTGCCAAATGGGGAGAAAGAGTTTGAACAGGGGTCTCCCACACCTCTCAGAAGAAATGTGCTAGTCCAAGTGAGCTATGGGATATTCAGATATAGGTCTCGTCTCAATTTCCCCTGTTGAAGTTGTTCCAGTTCAAATCAATAATTAAACAGTCACTGAAACAAGACAAATGGATCCTGAGTCTTCTGCCTCCCTGTTGGGTATACTAACTGCCAGACTATGGAGTCATTTTCTCTCTCTCTTTCAGGCCCAGGGACTGTTTAGTATTTATTTGCACATTGCACTCTTAGGCTATGTCTACACTTGAAAAGTTAAGTCAACTTTATGAAGTCTTAATAAGGTCGACTTTAAGTCGACTTAAAGTGGACCTTATTAAGTTGACTTAATAGAAGTCGACTTAACTTTTCAAGGGTAGACGTGACCCCTTTTCGACCTTATTAAGTTGACTTAATGTTTTAAGTCGATTTAAAAAGGTCCACCTAGGCACTACTCCGCGTTTCCACTGGCTTAAGTCGACTTAAGGAAAGCCCAGTGTAGACGCAGAGTAAATTAAGTCGACTTAAGCCTCCTTAAGTCAACTTAATTTGTAAGTGTAGACGCACCCTTAGGTACCTAGCTCTCTCTATTCATTGCCTGGGAGCTTAGGTGCCTAAATGAGGATTTATTCTACAACACTGTCCCATGGATTTTATAGGCTCTTAAATCGTATGTTGCAAAGCCTAAATATATCCCTTTGTGAATTTAGGCCCCAGAATACAGGATTTCATTCAGTAGAGGGCAATGGTACACAAAAACATTATTATAGTAGGGACGGCCCAACTTACTAACCCCACAAGCCACATAAAACAATCTTCAGAAGATTGAGAGCCAGGGCGTGCCTGCTGGGCCTTGGCTCTGCAAAGAGGTAATGGGGCTTGAGATCTCTGCCCTGCTGGGTGCACCTGCCAGGGCTCAGGGACTCTGCTCTGCTCCTGCTGAAGCCCCAAGCCATAGAAGATGGGACAGAAACCCTCAGACACCTCCCTCCCCATGGAAGAGACGCTCTGAGCTCCAGAAGGCACCTTCTATGGAGTAGAAGCTCCAAGACTTCTCTCCCTACAGCCCATCACCCCACCACAAGGCTGAAACTCCAAGTCCTGGCAGGCATGCCTCTGGGGGCCAAAGCCCCGAGAGCCCCCTTCTAACTGTGTAGAAATCTCTAGCCCCACCTCCCTGCCACAGGGCAGAAGCCCCAAGCTCCCAACCCAAATCTGGTAGGTGGAGAATTGGGGGAGAAAGCAAAGAGGCCTCCACATGCCTCACTTTAACTGTAGAAGAGCCACATGCAGCTCACGAGCCACGGTTTGGTCACCACTGCATTATAGCATGATGAGAGACCAAAAACCACAAACTGCCACACCAATCAAACGACTCCATTTTACAATAATTATAAGGGGTGACTAAAGAACCTTTTAAAATGTAATAAAATTATAAATAATTATGAAAATGGTAAAATTAATTTGTAATATAGTTATATGTTCCCCAGAGGGTAACATTTAATTTAATTATTAGGTGTTGGTATCAGGGAATCACTTAGTTTCACTTTATGGCTCTCTCTCACTACACAGAAACCTCTGTGATACTGTAATTCACCCACATGCATCCTGCAGGAAACAATATAATTATATACTATATGAACAGTGCACTGATTGTTAGCGAGTCTGGAAAACAGGAAACTTCTTTAAAAAAAAATCAGAAAGGCGAATTATTATTGCTGAGGCCTTACTTTCTTATCTGTTGGTGGAGTGCCTAGCAAACAAACAGCTAATTATATAGAAATATAATAAGTAATCAATTCACATTTTTAGTGCAGTCTGTTAATCTCAAAATAAATAATAGCTCTAAACTACAGCCTTGTTCCCTCTTTCTTACTACAGAGTACACTAATTCCATTATCATTTTGCAAATACTTCAAAGAGACTTTAGTTTTTGTATTTTAAAGGTAGCAGTCCTCCAAAACAATGTCATCCTTTTATTCTTATATCTTTATCTGCCAGTTGCAGATTATATCATACACAATTTTAAACAGTATTTAAAGGTCAAACCAATAAGCACAGATATTGTTGAGCATCTTGTAAAATTCAAACAAACCTAGTAGAAGCCACAAGGGGGTACTTAGGAAAACGATCAAGTACTTTTCAGTTTCACATATTTATTCAATGATTACCAGGGGCACACTATAATCCACTTGCACAGGAACCCCTGGGAGAGGAAAATTCTGCTGGAAATGCATAAAAATTGTCCACACGGAGTTTCTTCCTTATCTCCCTCTTCAATCTCACAGAATGGAGAGATGTTATGGCCTGCAACCTTACTGTCCCTGTGGATCTTTAAGATATCTAGTGCAATCAAATGAAACATAAGACAGCTCTGTGAAGGTAATGCCCTATCCTGCTTATTGTAAGATCTTCCTTTCTCAGGCCTTGTACACAGGATCACTTTATCGCGCATTAACAATCATTACCGCGCGATACCAACAACAGCGTACACACGTGCAATACGGTTGTTGCGCGTTAACTGCCTTGTTGTAGCGCAATACAAAACCCACCTCGACGAGGGTGGTAGCAGTTAACGCGGAACAGCTGTTGCGCCTTTCCACTCATGTGTACGCTTACCACGCAATGATTGGCCTCCGGAACTGTCCCAGCATTCCAAAGTCATCCTCTCTGGTCTTCCCCCCACCCGCTCTGTGGCCGTGACGAAACAGTCCCCGCCCTGATCAGATTCCCGGGATTTTCAAATTTCTCATCTGTTTCACTTCCTGTTCTCTTCCTTGTGTAGTGGAGTGCAGCTCTGATCATCAGTAGCAATGGCGGCCCATCGTGGAAGACGCGCACCCGTTTGGAGCACGGCAATGGTGCTGGACCTGATCAGCATCTGGGGAGAGTCCGCTGTGCAGGTGCAGCTACGTGGCAGCAGGCAAAATTATGATACATTTGGCATAATTTCTCTGGCCATGTCAGAGAGAGGTTATGATAGAGACACTGTGCATTGCAGATCAAAGGTGAGGGAGCTAAGAATAACCTATCACCGAGCGAAGGAGGCAAACCGCCGTTCGGGATCAGCGCCTGCTACATGCAGGTACTATAAGGAGATAGAAGCCATCCTCAGTGGGGACCCCACAACCACTGCAAAGAGTCCCATGGACACATCGGCCCCCCCTCATCCAGTGAATGCCAGACCCGAGCAGGATGAGGACGTGATCGATGAGGAGGAAGAGATGGAGGATGACCTGGAGGAAAGCGCAACAGCGTGTAGCCAGGAGCTCTTCTGCACCCCTGCTGAGACGTCCACCCAAGACATGAATTGCAGCATGTCCTCTGAGGCGGCAAAGGGGGGTTCCGGTAAGTTTCTCTTTCGTGCAGCTATGGCTCCTGCTAAAATATCATTGTCCGGGGTGGGGGTGCTTGCTGTCTCAGTCCCCGCTGTGCACGCTCTTTACTCTGCATTCATTAGAAGTGCATCAACACAAGCAGTGATTGTCAAAAAATCATCTGTATTTAGGTCACTAAAGGTTTCCTCGATGTACCTCCAGAGCCTACTACTCAGGTTATATGGGAGAGCGTTTGTGTCTACGCTCCCAAAGATGGATACTCTGCCTTGCCAGCTGCAAAGAACAGCCCTGGGAACCATGGCAGCACACAGTGCAGCAGCATACGGTCCTGGCTTGCAACCGGTGGCATGTAGGATATGTATTCTAGCAAGCTCTGAGGAGAGAGATATCGGGTTCCATCTGTGTGCCCTATGCAGAATGTTAGCCCCCAGTAAGGTTTCTATTAGGACGTACCATGTCCACTTCAGCAAAGCATAGGATGTTGACTGCCCTGCACCTTCCAGTGGAATGTGCTACTGGAAGGTTACATTGGTTATCTAGGCTATGTGTTAACAACAGCTTTATTATTTATTTATTTTTTAGATTCGACCTTCACAAGGCCGGTGTCTACCCCAGCTGACCGCATGAGAAACATTCGGTGGTGTGCTCGAAGAAACAGGGAGGATATGTTTCAGGACCTGCTGAAAACAGCACAGGAATCCGCGAGGGAGAATCGAGCCTGGAGAGAGGAATCCGAACAGAGGAGGCAGAAACACAGGGACGAACTGATAAGCGTGATGAAGGAGCAAACAGAACTGCTCAAGAGCATGATTGATTTGCAGACCCAGGCAATTAATGTACGGGCTCCACTCCATACAGTTCAGCCGTGTCTGCCTCCCACACCCCGTAGTCCTTCAAAGAATTTCTTTGAAGGCCACCCGTCCCCCTGGTACACTGCAACATCCAGTCACCTCCAGAGATACTTTTTAGAGACCTGCAGCTACACCCACCTGTAATCCCCTGCCCCTTTAGGTTTTAATAAAAATAGTGACAAATAATTTGAAGAGTGCCTTTATTTGTACACATTGAAAATCTCATAATGTGCACCTAATGCATCCTGGAAGTTAACTAGTGGAGGGCATCATTGAAATGGTCCCTGAGCGCCTCCCTTATGTGAGCAGCTTCTCCTTGGGCCCCCCTAATATGCCTAGAGGCTGGCTGTTTCTATGCTTCCTCAAGGCGCTGTGCCTCCTTAGCCCACCCTGGGGAAAACTTTTCTCCCCTACTTTCACAAATGTTATGAAGGACACAGCACGACGCAATCACAGCAGGGATGTTGTCCTCCGCCAAGTCCAGCCTCCCATACAAACATCGCCAGCGCCCTTTTAAATGTCTGAGGGCACACTCCACAGTCATTCTGCAGCGGCTCAATCTGTAATTGAACCGCTTCTTGCTGCGATCTAGATTACTGGTGTACGGCTTCATGAGCCAGGGCATCAGTGGGTATGCTGGGTCTCCGAGGATGACTATGGGCATCTTCACATCCCCCACTGTAATTTTTTGATCAGGGAAGAAGGTACCCCCTTGCAGCTTCCAGTACAGACCAGTGTTCCTGAAAATGCAGGCATCATGCACCTTTCCCGACCACCCAGCATTGATGTCCATAAAACGCCCCTTGTGATCCACGAGTGCTTGCAGCACCATGGAGAAGTAGTCCTTCCTGTTGATATACTCGGTCGCGAGATGGTCTGGAGCCAAAATAGGGATGTGTGTGCCGTCTATGGCTCCCCCGCAGTTAGGGAATCCCATGGCAGCAAAGCCGTCCACAATCTCACGAACATTGCCCAACGTCACCGTCCTCCGTAGCAGAATGCGATTGATGGCTCGGCAGACTTGTGAGAGGGCTAATCTGATGGTGGACCTCCCGACTCCAAACTGGTTTGCAACCGACCGGCAGCAGTCAGGAGTCACCATCTTCCAGACAGCAATTGCAACACTCTTCTCCACGGTTAGGGCTGACCTCATGTTGGTGCCTTTACGTCGCAGGGCAGGGGCCAACTCTGAACACAGTTCCAGAAAGGTAGATTTCCGCATTCGAAAGTTCTGTACCCACTGCTCGTCATCCCACAGCTGCATAACAATGCGATCCCACCACTCGGTGCTCATCTCTCGTGACCAGAAACGGTGTTGCACCATGTGCAGATGATTGGTGAAGGAGCTGAGCAACGTGGTGCTGTTGCTCTGCATGGCATCGATCAGCCCCTGCTCCTCAGCGTCCTCGTCTGACTCGGAGCTCATTGCGTACTGAGCAACCAGCCGAGATGTATTTAGAATGCTGAAGGCGACAGTGGAGATCAGAGCAGGATCCATGCTGTCGCTGTTGTGATTGCTCGTAAGTGGTGCGGTGCGTCACTGAACTGTTGAAAAGAGGCGCGAGTTGCTATTGGCAACGAGGAAGACGCAAGGGGAACACAGTGCACCACGGGAAACTGAGAGTTTACCCATGGCGCTTTGCGTTCCTTTCCTTCATCCCATGATTCCAAGCGCAGATTGAGGGAAAATTGAACTGTGGGATAGGTGCCCAGAATTCATTGCGCTACACCACGATATTGCAAAGAATTCTGTTGCGTTACAAGGAGCGACGTGTGTACGCGCTATTCCGCAATAAAGGTCACGTGTTTTTTATAGCGTGATTGCCATGTTGCGCTTTAATCTGATCATTTGTACATAGCCTCAGTGGCATGGCCATAAAGTATATGTCCATTTGGTTTGCATACTACTAACATATTCTTCGGGGTTGGCCATTATGAAGGGGAGTTCAAGTTGCTCTCATCATCCCTGATTCCCACTGGGATTACATAGAGAAAAGCCACTGTATAAGGAGGGCCAGATCCAATAGAAAGTGGATACAAAGCAGTATATACAAAGCAGATCTGGTTCTCTCTATGTTCATTGGGTTTGAGGTTTCAAGCTTGGTTTGTTTTCCTTCATTTATTTTATTTATTGTGTGAGAAAGCTACACTGAAAGGTGTGGATGGGAGAACACATTTTGTTTTGTTTAAAATACAAGCCATGGTAATTCCCAGCTGTTTGGAATAGAGTTGTTAAACTGCAATCTGGATGCCAAGCACCATCCCCTATACATACGAGCTTCCCTTTTGTATTCCAATGTTCCTGGTGGACACAAATTACACATTAGACCATGAAGTCAGAGTGAGACATGTCTTTTAGGTCACTATTCCAGCTCATGAGGAACTTGAAAGGTTTAGAATAGTTAATCTAGGATTGCCCTTAAAGAAAACAACATCCAGGCAATTGCAGAGACACGGGAAACATCCATGTGCATTAATATGTGGAAATTAACAAATGACTTTTTGATCCCTTAATTGTGAATGGGAGGTTTCTGACAAATGTAACAAAAGCAAAGTCATTATCTGTGAAGCACTACTGATTTATATTTAGCTGACATATGAATTGACCCTATTGAGAAGCAATTAAAGCAGTTATCACAATTAATTTCTAAAGTGAATAACTTCATAAGTAGTCCAGTGTGGGGATGCACTCAGCTCTTTTTACTATGTAATGATCCTGACAATGGCTTGTCTTGGAAAAGAGGTATAAATTAAATAGCTCTGACTACAAATTCTAACTATAAAAAAAGATTTGTATGTTATACGTTATGTTCAATCACACAAATACACAACATTATGGAAAAAGAGGGGGGGAAATGAATGGAGGCAATAATGCAATAATTCAAACCCTTGTCAAGTAAAGAAACAAGGGTAGTCTAGACAACAGTCATATTTGCAGTTCTGTGGAGTTCTCACCTCCTATAGAGCAGAAATGTGTAATAATTTACTAATGCTGACAGTCTACTGATTTTATGAAGATGAGAGAAGTTGCTAGTTTTGGAAGTTTTACATTTTGGTAAATATTGTCTGATAATTAGTTAGCTCAGATGTTTGAGGTTAGTTACACTTTTGGGTCTCAACTCAGGATACGCTTAAATAAATACTTAACTCAAGCATGTGTTTGAATTAAGCACTTGCACAAGCTCTGTCCTGAATAGGAATTTTTTCTTGACTTTGGTCCCTAAGAGGAAAGATGGAAATATTGTTTTATGTTGTTGTGGGTTTTTGGGTAGGGGGGAAAGGCAGTTGAAGTGTTAAAATTAATCCCATATGAGCAATAGTAGGAAGACTCCAGGTCACATAATCAAACATATATGAGTCCACAACTAGAATGGACACACAAACATATTTAATGATTATGTATGTATTTCATCTCCGTGTACATTCATGTTTGCACATACCTAGATATATTAATATTTGTCCATATATTATGAATAAATATATATTAAAGAAACAACTGCAGTTTTAAACCTTTTTATGCTGTCATGGTTCAGGTAGATCGCTCTCACTTTGTGAACACTTTCAGGGAATCATTCTAATCCCTAGCAGATAATGTGTCATAAATACAGTTCCTAATCGCAAGTACATTCCCATCGAAGGTTTATGAATTCATATTAAGTAATAGGTTTCAAGCTTTGCAGATTCACCCTGTTTCTATTTCTGGAACATCCTATGCAAAATTCTGATATATAAATTAATATATCATTATCATGTTGAGATAGTACTGCATAACCTGTAGACTGGTTTCTCATTTCCCTTGGTACTGGGCTGATATTTCTTACTCAGCCATAAATGAAAATGGAATTTTCATATTATCAAGACATGAAAAAAAAAAAGTCCTGTCCTGCTTACAGGCATTAACTAGGTCCAGAAAATTCTGTTTAGTTACACAGGTTCCCTATACTGTGGAATCTGAGCATCTCCAAAGTATTTACAATAGTTATTTCTATCTCCCTTCTCACTCTTTCTTTCTTCTTTCTCAAGTCCAATCTCATTACCCTCAGTCAGCATCCTTTTGGCACCCCTCTCAGACCTCAGTCTTCAACCAGACCAGCAGGGCCCATCATGGTATTCTCATCAGTCTGGCTAGGTTCTGGGCTCTGTTCCCTGGGCTCAACCTGCCCACACTGATCTGTGGCTATCATGGTGATAAAGCTTGCTTCTTCCAGTCCACTTGTCTTCATCATTTGACCCCCTCTCCCCCACCTCCCCCCCAAGTCTGTGTTAAAGGACCCTAAAAGGGATGATAGGTTGAATAATGCATCACCTCAATCATAGGCCTAATTTCTGACTCATCAATTTTGTTCAATTAAGTTCTGGTTGCATTCACTGATTACTTAGTAGTCATAATATTAGTACAGTCCTTGCCTGGTATCAATAGATCTTTTTTCTTTAAACTAATCCAATCTGTCTACATTTTGTAGCTTATTCAATCAACATTCATTGTTATAAATGATTGACATTTTATGTATCTTCACTCACTCCAAAAATTGAGCTCACAGCTGGAATTAGCCCGTAGAATTACAGCAGAATCTCAGAGTTACAAACTGACTGGTCAACCGCACACCTCATTTGGAACTGGAAGTAAACATCAGAGTGCACTTCAATTTGGAAAACAATGTCATTTATTTTGGTGCCTAAATAGAAATATTATGTTCTTATTTCTTAAAATCTTGGGTAGAGCCTCTTTTACAACTTGTGCCTATTTGTTTCCCTTGCTTCTCAAAGTTCTGTAAACTAAGGTGGGTCAGTCAGTCTTTTGTCTTTTGTATCTTATTCTGCATTCAGTATTACAGTCCCATCTCCACAGGAGGGGGTGCAGCTTAGTTTGGAGAGTTCACTAGTGTCACAATTCACCAGTGCACTGAAGTCTAAAAACTGTTTGAAATTATTTAAAGCAATATCAGATTTTTCCCATTTCCAAGGTTTATCACTAATTAAGAAGTCTTGCAAATGTTTCCATGAAGAGGAACTACATTTCTGAAAAGTAGCTCTATAAAAGCCACCTGACAATGATTAAAGTTCAGAAAAAAAATTGGTTGGAATTCCCAGACTATGAGTTCAGCCTTTTTATCATACCGTGGGAACCCTTCAGGGTTCATATTGACTCCATGGCTGAAAAAATTGATAGCCTGCTTCACTTGGTCTCAAATAAGCACCTTCTCTAGAATCTCAGGTGTTTCTTACAGAGAGCCCTCTGATTTAAATATTATGAAGAACACGAAACAATGTGATTAAATCCCTTCAACATCCAGTTTTGATCTGTAGATCTTAAAAATAGAAGGCACCCTTACAACATCAGAGCCAATTTATTCTACTTGGACAGTCATTTATGGTTATAGGCTGCAAATATTACCAAACAGTTATTTTTAGTGGAAAAGAAGGCTTCAGAATGTTGAGCCACTCCCAGTTGTATTTTTTGTACTAATTTAGTGCTTGATGAATCCTCAGAGGCAATGAATACTCTCAATGACTCTAACTCCCATACAGGGAAGTTTTTATGTTATTCAAGAAGGTCATATAAATTCAGGGCTTCCTGGGATATGTACAAATCAAGCAGTCTGAATGTCGTGCTCAGGCTAAAGTGCTAAGACGTGGATACCATCAGCTGGGCATCTAAGCCCATATTTATAAGGAGGCAGCTGACATGTTTTGTAAAAATATTTTTGTTGGAAAATGGAATTATGTGGAGAGGGGTTATGTGAGATGATTCATTTTAATTTATTTTTTATTTATTGAAAATATTTCTAAAACAAACAAGTCTGGGAAAATATTTTTTTAAAGTTGTTTCAGAATTGTGAAAATGACCACATTCTCTCTATTTTTCACTCTCCCTTCTCCTCCCAACCAGAAAAGTACAGCATATGCAGAGAGTATATAAGTACGACAACAGCACCAAACACCTTGTGCTTTTGGAAGATATTAGTTTCAGTTATAAATCTCGCTCATCTGGGAGCAGAGATAGCATGATATATTGGGCTTATTGGTATAGATCAACTTCTTAGTGATGAAGACTTGAATGGAGCTTCACTCATACACATCAGCTTAGAATCTGGCTCTGTATCTTTAAGTTGTTGAATAAGGAGTAAAGAGCAAAAGATATTACCATGTATATTATTCATTGATACAGATTATTTTTCTAGTGCCTCCTGGACTTTTAAGCTATAGAAGCTGAATGTTTATAGAGTTCTCATGAACAATATTTTGAAGACCAGACTCCATTTTTCTCAAATAAAGCTCCCACTGAAGACTGGTTGGATTATGATTTGCAGTCAAAGAACTGTGAATGGATGATTCCCACCCTGTATAGACTTCACTCTTCCCGTGTGGGAAAAGATGGTTAGGAGACTCCTATCTTTGTTCTGGACTCCTGGCCCAGAGAAGCCTCCATGGGTCCGTCACACCAACTGTGGTGAAGGACAGGAGTAGGGAGGCAATGGATGGGTGAGTAGTATGGTTGATAGTGAAGATTAAGGGAATATCTATACTAGATGCATTACATTGGCACAGCTGTACTGATGCAGCTTTGTTGCTGTAGCACTTCTGATGAAGTTCCTATATGTTGACAGGAGAGTTCTCCCATTGGCATAATATTCTGTCTCCACAAGAGATGGAAGCTATGTTGGCAGGAAAGCATCTATAGGTAATGTAGATCTGTTCTTAGGGACCTAGGTCTCTAACCTCTACCCGGTGTCAGAGTTGAAACAAATAAAGACTTCAACATACCATCCCTGCAAAAACAAACTAACAAACAAGAAAAACACAACAACCTGAGTCCAGCTCTGGTGAATGTGAGGATGGAAAAGTAAGGGACATTGTAATTAAGCTACGCCAAGAGCAACACCAGTCTGTTTCCTTAAACAATCACACCCACAGAAATAGGACAAAGAAAAAAAGGAGAACAGGAACCTTTAGTCTCATAAAACAGCAGAGATGGCTACTTCTGAGAGGCTTTGTCCGTATATAGCTCTCATCAGATTTTGATTTCCAGTACCCTGAGGGATGGCCAAGTAAGTAGATTCCAGAGGTACCATCAGGCTTCTGGTTTTGATCAGCAGTCAGAGGAGAAACAAGTTAACAATCATGCTTTATACCAGGGGTCCCCAACCCCTGCCTCGTGGGGATTTTTCAAATGGCCCAGACCCCCCTGCTCCTGTCTGGGAACTGGGCTGCAGCTCCAAGCTGGATCTTACATGTAGCCTGGAGCAGCTACTGCCTGCTTCTGTGGGGGCAGGGGAGGGAAAGGTTGCTGCTGCAAGCTGGGAGCTGGCTCCCATAGGCAGCCCAGAGCAGGAATTGGGCGCAGTGGCCGCTTACTGCCTAGTCCTGGAAGCCAGCCAGTGGCTGCTAGCCAGAATCTAGCATGAATCCAGGAGCAGGGGCCAGGTGGCTGCTGCTGTTCATTCCTCCTGCCCGGTCCCAGCTCTCCCAGCAACCCATCATACAGAAGGGGCAGGGACTGTTTTTTAATTTTTTTTAAAAGTTAAAATTTGTTTTTCCACTAATAAATATTTAATTAAAAAATTAAATTAATTAATTAAATTAAGTTAAAATAATTATTTTATTTAATGTAATTGAAAAAATAAATAGAAATTTAATAAATTGAATTTTAATTAAATAGATTGGTGGCCATTTGGGCTGTAAAAATTAAATTTGTGCCCCTCGAGGCAAAAAGGTTAGGAATCACTGCTTTATACAATGGGACCTTTTGCAAAGCACGTTATCCTTCCAGAAGCCTCAGAGCTACTCAGGTGAAACAAATCATCAATACAGTTAAAGGAGACCTATATAAGCATTTCATGCTATGCTGCAAGGTGATTTTTGAAGAGGTATGATTTTCCTTATGCAAGCAAGAGAAGGGTGAGTCAGTGAATGATTTCATAACTGCCCTCCACAAATTAATCTGACGCTATAACTCCCTTCCACCAATACACATCAGTGCATTCATACTTTTCTATTGTTTTCAAGCTTTCTTAGCCCTTCTCCCAAGGAGCAGATGCATACTGATGTGTATCTACTCAGAGCTCCCATTGTCATATGCTCTTAGTGTTTGTGTCTATATTTTTCTTTCCTCCCCACTCCCATACTTTGCTCTTATGCTCTTTTTAAATACCTTGCCTAGTTAATGGGCTAATGCAATCATTAACTACCTAACCCCATTCTGGCCTGGTAATCAGGCACACCCCTGACCAATTAGACCTTCTGTTGGGAGCCTAATTAGTGCTAATAGCAACCAGAGCACTAATACAAGCACCATCTCTCAGTACTCTGTCACAATCAGACTCCAAAATTAGTTTAACCTCAGACTAGAAACAGCCAAGAACATCAATAATCCCCTGAAGTCAATACAGAAAGAAACAGATTTTTCTCAGGAATAACTTTGATGAGGAACCCACTGTAGGAGTCAGAGACATTGGGAAGAAAAATACATCTAGTTGTCCAAAAACAATAGCCATCCCAACCAGCATAATCACAAAGGAATCCAAGGAGGGTTATACTAACTTGGAATTAAGACAAGGAATGCCACAAGCGCATAGCAAATTTCCTCTCAGTAAATGGCATTGTCAAGCAAGGGGCAATACATGCAGGAATAATCTTAAAAGGGATCATTATGCAAGCAGTCTGCCAGTCTAAATGCATGATAGGAGCTGCCTTTGAAGAAAAAGATCCAAAACGACACAGACTGCATACTCTGAGGTCTCAGGAGATGATCAAAAAGAACCACCATGGATCATCGCAATCATATTGGAAAGTCTCAGGTTCTGATGTAACAATAATTCAAGAATCACTTTAGAGGGGCCCAGCAGTGTATGCTTCATGAGCACTCACCAGTACAGAGCAGCACTACACACAAATAGAAAAAGAAGTCCTATCCTCTACATAGTCTGGGAACATTTCGGAGATTTTCCAGTGGACATAAAATTTCAAGTGGAAACTGACCACAAATTGTTAGTCATTCTTCTAGGTTCAGAAATCTGGATGACTTACTATGTAGGATACAACATTTTCAAAGAAGACTCATGAGGTGTCCATTTCTGATTGCTTGTGTACCTGTGAAGAGTGTTGTGACAGCTGATAGACAAGTGTAAACAAGAAGAGCTTCTCATACAAAGTTTCATACATGCATTACTTACTACCTGACCAACAGAGTAACAGGAATATCTGTGACTGGTAAACATCCCTCGCAAATAGATTCAGCCCTGCAGAACTATTTTTGAGAAGGAAGTTGAGGTCCACTATCCCAGACACTGTTTCCCCACTAGATCCCTGCTGGCCTGACTCTCCTAGACTTCAGATGTAGGCAGTTCAATAGCAAACCCAAGAGAAAAGGAACTTTGACAATGCCAGAGGGTCAAATCCTTGGCCCTACTCAATCCAGATCATCATGTGTGGGTGAGATTCTCAAACAAAGGGGATAGTGCAAAGATATGCCAGGACACCTCAGTCCTAGCTCGTTAAGGTGCCAGGAGGAGTCATCTCTCAAAATCACAGTCATCTTGGGCTGTCACCAGTTGGACCACCAATCCACACTCTAAGACTGAATCTCTGAACGACTCCCTGCATACCCATAGAAAATCACTAGTATGTCTTCCAGATCCTCTCCCTCAAAGGAGATATTGTGCTAGGGAAAGACAGCCTACTGCATTATTGGAGGATTATATAAAATCTTGAGAATTCAAGAAAGTCAGAGGGCTGATAGCCAAATGTCTTAAAGGAGCAGAATAAATCTCTGATACAAGCCTGAAGGCTCAGGTAGGGCTTTCATAACTCTGGTTATGCTTGTTTTGTATTAATACTGCATTCCAGTTATATGTTGTTTGAATAAAGGTTTTAATCACCTTTCTCTTTCCCAAAAGGAGGATGTGATGTTAGTTCTGAATGGTTAGAATGACCAATAAAGGTCATAGACAAGGAGATAAGACTGTAAATAGAAAATAAAGTCAGTCTTGAATTCACTTCAACCACAGTATGCTAGGTCTCTAATATCCACAAGGAGGATGGAAGACAGAAGAAAGGTACGTTGTCCCTTCCAGAATGCTAGAGAGAAATTTAATAACTTGATTACAAAAAAGCTAATGCAGTTCTGGCCTACATTTATTATTTAAATATTAAATATTGTTATTCTATGTGATGTGATGTTTAAAAGCTAATAGCTCACTCTGGCCCAATATGCAGGTGCATGTAGACAAAGCAATACACAAAGAACTGTCTGCTGAGATACATTTTAATATTAAAAATAAAAATCCCAAGCTGTAGAATATTCGCATTCCCTTGTCTGCATTCATTTACACATCCTGAGTCCACAGTAATCATACAGAAGTGGTACTACCACCATACCGATACAACCTATTATGATCTTTTATTATTTGTCTGTTTTTCTTCCGTCTCCTCAGTTTAGACATTGTCTCCACAACCTTATTTTTTCACTATGTTTTCCTCAAGAATATTTGAGGACAACAATCCATTTGGAGACCCATATACTATAAAAAGCTAGTAGCATTTACGAAATATACCACCCAAATAGCAGGTGTCAGTCTGAGGGGAAAGGTTAAATAAGCTAGGTTGACTTACTGAAGTAAAACAAACAAGGAGTCCTGTGGCACTTTTAAAGTATTTGACGAAGTGGGATTTTCTCCCATGAAAGCTCAGGCAATGAATAAATTTGTTAGTCTTTAAAAGTGCCACAGGACTCCTTGTTTGTTTTGCTGAACTAGACTAACACAGCTACCCCTTTGGAATTTGTTAGCTTACTGAAGTAAGTGACTTTTACATCAGCTGGTGTTAATTGATTCCCCCTTCCTGCTCCCACAACCAATGGGTGACCACGAATTAAGCAGTACGCACATTCCAGCAAAATACCTCTAGCAAGTATTTTGATTGTGGTTTATGCTCTAAGAATATCACTGCATCTCTACAAAGTACACCCCCCATTTTCTGACTCCGTCTTCTATACTGCTTGCTCTCCTCCCAGAGCTACCCAGCTGGTGAGCTAATTAGCACGAGGCTCTCTATAGGTTAAAGAGATCCCTTCTAAATCCAATCAAGCTACTTAATTCCTCCTACAACAACTACATTGGGTGTCCTGGGTACTCTAAGTGACAAGGGTACTAGCCTTTAAAGTTCTCTTTTTGTACCTGCTAATGGCATCTTCTCACATCTAGAAATAAGAGAAGTAGGAATCCCTCGGAAGGGAGGAATTAGTACCGTTGGAGAGGAGTACAGGGTGCCAATAAGAATAGCAAGAAACTTCGGGATGAATTTTATTATAAAATTGTTTCTTTGTTAATAAACTGAAGCCATCAAAAAGAGGAGTGAATTTGGACTGCACAAAGTTTGTGTGCTTTGTCTGGAATAATTGTATGTGTATAAATTATATTCCTCCCATGTGAAAAGCAGCTGCTCACAAATACTTTGGAACATTCATTTTCATATAATATGTCCTTTATTGTCCCATGATTCACTTTATTCCTTGCTACCAGAGAAATTCTTGTGTGTTGGTTCAAAAAATGTAACCCTAAATTTAAGCACCGGCTTCTCAAGCCAATGCTTAAGGGTATAGTTCTTCAAGTTAGAGAACAAATTTAAGTTAGCACTGTTTTTTAGGATGCGTTTTAATTATCTTTTTCAGTATTGTTTCCCTAAACATCATGGCTTGAGTGCTGGTATGGATGTATTTTAAATTATGTAAATATACTGGTTAGCTGGGTTGTTAATGTTTTATTTTCTTGCATTTCATTGAAGTCTCCGCTTCCTGTTAAGTAACGCCCTGCTTGCTGTTTAAATGGCTGATTAGCAAGCTTTTAGAGATACTATTGATGTAGTTAAATCTACTGTGACTTCAGATGTTTTTAGTTCACTGCCTGTTTTCATGTATATTAATAATGAAACTATCCACTATGCTGGTTGACTTTGTGTTCGGACCCAATATGCACATTATGTAGCTTAATCTAGTTTTTATCTGACCTTTGTTTAGTAAAACCATAATACTGCAAAGAAATTGTGTCCTCTACAGGCTTATTATCAGTTTTACAAATTTTTACTGCTACTTACTTTTTCACTTTACAAACGATTGAAAGATTATTGAATACTTTGCTCATATTCTGTCTTTCATATTCTAGCACATATTTCTTGTCTCAGGTTATGAATTCTTTATAGCCAAAGTTTTATTCACAGAATTTCATCGTTTGTAAAACAGTAAAATTTAACAATGGGGTGTATGGGGTTTGTCACAGTAGGCAATTGGGGAGGGGGTTTCTCTTATTAAGCAGTGTGAAATTGAAGAGGTGTCACAGCGAGTCACAATTGGTGGCTAGTGATTCTACAAAAAAAAAGCAATATGTCACAGTGGTATAGGTGTAGAGGTACAGTAAAGGCAATGGTAACCAATGGGGTTTTAGAATATGAATGAGATACAAATGGCAGTAAAATTGCACAATAAGGGTGATTAGTGAATTTACACAAGTGTAATAGTACAAATGAGAATCAATAACTTGGTTTGTAGGACTGCAGTGGCAGGCAGTCTGTAAGAGTGTACCTAGAGGCTGGGTTAAGGAACAGGGGTGGGGGTGAGTAATCAGTGGCAGAGGAAGAGAGAAGAGTACAGCTGCAAGAGATGCAGCAAGAGGCACTGAAGCCCTGCAGGGCGAGGCTCAGAGCAGTCTTCAGGAGCCTCCAGGCTAAACGCGGCGGAATCAAAGAAGAAAGGCAGCAAGGGGCTTGGGAAGTTTGGGGAGAGAGTCGGGGAGAGGGGGAAACAGCAGCGAAGGGCTTGGGGAGTTCGGGGAGAGATGAAGACACAGAGGCACTTATTCAACAACTTAACAGCAACTGTTGTCTTTCTACAATAGACTAACACGGCTACCCCTTTGGAATTTAACAGCAACTGTACAACTTATGCTAATAATGAACAACAGGAAGAAGGAAAAACAAAAAGAGAGGAGCAATACAGTAAAACAGTTATCTTTAATCTAGCTTGACTAGGGCCACACAATCTAACAGGTAATGGCAAACAAGTATGCCACTTAACTACTGCTAAACACAGACACAGAATTCAATTCTAACAGGACTACAACTTATACAAGCTAATAAAATGCACGGTTACAACTTAACAAAACTAAACCTAAACAAACTAATGAAACTAAACCTAATGGCACGCCTTATACAACACCGGTCCTATTGACCAGGGGGAGCAGTCCCAGAGGCAGAGTGGTGTGAGCCCAGGGTGCAGCTCCTGGGGCAGTCCGGGGATGTTGGCTGCAGCAGTGGAAATGGCTGAAAGCAGGGAGCCCCGGGACAGAGCACACGGAGGCAGAGCTTAGCAGAGGCACGGGCTTTTCTTTAGCAGCAAGGGAGCCACGGAGTTAGAAACAGTTTCAGGCACAGACCAAGGAATTAACTTGAGTCTGTCTGCTGGGGAAGCAAGGCCAGCAGCTAGGACAGGGAAAGTTTGCAAGAGGGGAGCCTTACCAATTCCCAGGACAGCAGCAGGAATAGAGGCAGGAACATCAGCAGCATCAGAGGATGCAGAGTAGGCTCTGTTCGTTTTCAATAGTCAGGAGATCTCACAGGAAAAATTCGGTGTTCGTGGGAGGGGAGTTCAAAAATAGGGGGTATGCTCAAAAATTAAATGAGAGCGGAGAAAGGACCCCCCAAGACCCCTAGCTGATCAGACCAGGTGGCAAAGCAAGAACCTTTCTGATGTCTGACTCAAAAATGTCCGGTTTTAAAGGCAAACTCAGGCAGCTTCCCGCCAGTAACTCTGATTGGCTCCCTCTGCTACAGGGGAGGAGAGAGGGCAGGGAAAACTGCAGGTAAGCACAGGACATGTCTGGGCAAAGATCTGAGCCACAGGTATGACTCATGCCCTTAAGCTCAACAGGCCATTTAAGTCTTGCACTCCTGGGCATTGTCCACCCTACACCGAGCCAGGGTCTAAGCCAAAGAGCTAAAGGCCGCCTCTCTGGGCTGGGGAATGGCCCCAATTGGTTTGTAAAAGCCATCCCTATGAGCAGGGGCAATGGCTTCTGTTAGCTTAGTAGCCCGGGAGGGGTGGCCACACAAAACAACAAAACAAAGGGAAAAATAAATACAGCAGGGGGACAGCTGCAACAGACACACAGAATTTCATCGTTTCAGAGAAGAAATTTATTTTCACTGAGGTTTTCATTAACAACAGACACAAGTAAGGTCAACATGGCTATGAAGCTACAGGTCTATGCTGCACCAAGGCACAAGTTACTCCAAGGGCCAGATCAAGGCCCAGGATGGCCCAAGGATGACCCCCCCCCTTTGTGGGGCCCCGATTGCCCCCCATGCTGGGGAGCAGGGTCAGGGGCTCTGGGGCCCTGGCTGGTGCTGCAGAGGAGTGACGGGCGGGGAGGGGGGGGAAGGCTGCTGCTGGGGTTGGCTGTCTGGGGTGGCATGCTGCTGGGAGGCTGGGGCTGCAGGCTAGCATAAACCGGTGCTGCTGCTGGAAGCAGCCTGGGGAGGGGTAGGCCAGAGGCTGGGTACTCCTGCCCCGCCCCCTGGCTGACTGGTGAACTGCTGGGCGGGCAGGCAGACTTGAAGGTGTGCAGGAGCTTGCCCTTCAGGCCAACCAGGCTGGATTTTTGGGGAGCCACAGGGCCCCTTTTTAGGCTGAGGCCAGGGGCTTAAGCCCCTAAAGCCCCTGCGGTAATCTGGCCATCTATTCCCATGGTATGACTCTGAGCTAGAAAGGGTTAAGCAACTAGCAGGCTAAGTGACCCAAATTCAACCTTTAAAGGCATATTAGAAAAATATATAAATGATAATAAGGGCCATTCCTTATAAAGAGGTAACAAAGCCATTTTTAGATAGACAAGGGCTTTGAAATGCAGTTTTGTATTGTTAGAGAATTAGAAGAAGATAATAAATGTATTTGTCTGTACTTACCTATCTCTTGTTAGATGTCAGCAATTTGATTTGATTACTTGTAGATGGTAAACTTCTCTTTCAGTCTGTTACTATGTTCTATTATGTTCTATTGATTCAGAGATTAAAAGGGAATATTAACATTTTGATTAAACTAGGATGCAACAATCTCATTGTCTATATTTCTCTTTGAAATTTGTAGTAAACTGTTTATGAATTGCTTAATGATTAATTACCTTACGCTCATGAATGCAATTAATTACCTGTGTATATGTAGGAAATAGGAGGTTTTGCCTCAAAGCCACAATGTATATTATCTATTCTTCACCCAAAGAATACCCGGCTCTCAACAGGCTTTCAATAGCCTGCCAGAGATCTACAAAAGAATTCTAGGACTCTGATCATGTTATCTCAGGTTGATTTAAGATCAAATTGCAAGAATGAGATCTCCAGTGCCAGT
This sequence comes from Pelusios castaneus, assembly GCA_007922175.1. NCBI lineage: Eukaryota > Metazoa > Chordata > Testudines > Pelomedusidae > Pelusios > Pelusios castaneus. The sequence goes on along the minus strand of ML685793.1, from coordinate 18,552,941 downwards.
CTAGATTACTCTTCTATTTTTCATGGAAGAATTTATAGAGTCTGCATATGGACTGCCTATTGGATTATAACCTATGAAATTGATTCATAAAGAACTTTTTACAACTCAGCAGCTCACCGTATCTTCTATGAAACTGACCTAAGAATTTAATTCATATCTGTATATATAATGATCTTTTTCCAACTACACTTTCTCTTTTCTTTTATTGAAAAATCTTAGTTTAGTTAATAGGAATTAGCTGTATGTGTGTATTTCGGTAAGGTCTAAAATATTCATAGACCTGATTGATAATGTGTCCAATCTTTTGGGATTAGTATAACTTTATATACGGTGAATAAAATTTTAAATAATCCTCACCAAACTTGACTTGGCTGTCTGTGTGGGAGCCCAAGACTGGATTGTTTAAGGTATCTGTGTTTTTTGGCTTTTTGGGTAACCAATAAGGTATTGCAGAAGCTGTTTTGTTGCTGGTTTGGTGGATCTAATTATTAGAATAACCATCAGTTTTGGGGATCATCTGCCCCATTTTTTGCAGCTTGCCCTCTTTGAGCAGTATCAGTATGGTCCCTCCAGTGGCCCCAGTCACACGTGATAATGTCCCTCAAGAAAGTTTAATACTAAACCTGTATTCAAGCACAGCTTATCTCTTGTTGCAATCTAAACTTTATATTATAACATGCAAAATACACAAAGAAATATAGTGATGAAAACAGTTAATAAAATAGCTAATTGTAAAAGTATGCTGACAAATTGTAAGGTCAACACATATACAAACTAAGGGCCAGATTCTGTAACTCTTTTTCAAAGGGAATAGCATCTTGCTCTTCAAATAGACTCTTTAAAATCAATAAGTGTACTCAGAAAAGGAAGGTATTATTCAATATGAATGTGTCTGAATCTAACTAGTTAATAATAATCCAATGAAATAAAGTCACATATTTACAAATGTACTCTTTTAAATTCTAATTAGTTATTTTTCTCCATCATACCATACTTGGGCATATGCAATTTAACAATAATTATATTAATTTTTCCTTTTATTATTTTTCATGTGAAATGAGGTGCCTAATTACAAGCTTTAACAAGTGAAGTTCTCTGTTTAACCACAGAAGAGGGATGAGTGCAAACGGTCCTCCACGGCTCCTGCCCTGCCATGGTTCAGCCCGTATGATTCATTCATTCTTTAATATCTCTACTGATATACCAACAAATGGAAGAAATTAGTACCAACTGTGCTAATTGAGGGTCGGCAGCCGTGGCCGGACAGCCTTTTGAAGGACACAAACGAAGCCTATTTTTGGGTTATTCACTATTTATGTGACTTTTATTAATCAATGTTTACTAATGTGTATACCTAACCCTTTTATCAATCCCGAGTTGTACTTAGTATCATTTCCCATACTTACAATCCCATGGTTCTGGATTTAAATTGCTTACAGCTGACAGCAGTTTTGGATTCATTAAACTGATGTTACCCTTGTTACTGGCTGGGCCTTTTGATCTCGTTCAGCGAGCTTTCACAGCGGCAGGGATTCAGTGCTGGGGAGGGAACGTTGGGTGATAAGGGCGCTGCTCGGTTCGGATATGCCTCCAATTTGTTAATTTTGCAGCCTGTCTTTTATAATTCTTCCACTTCCCTGACAATGCTGACACCACCTTTTCCACCCTTGCTGGGGTTGCTATGCCACTGCCTTATATGGCTTAATTGAAACAGCTAACGTTTTTTTCCCCTCCTAATTGCTTTTACGGCCTTTTTTGGTGAAGCTGTCACTTGGGGTTGTGGTTGGCTGAGGTTGGTTGACCTCTTTTTTGCTGTTGCCAGGCGAACCAAGGGTTTACAAGTCATTTTACGCCTGATTGTCACTTTAACTATACGCTTCCTCTTTTTCTATTACCGACACTAAAGTCTTGATACCTGCCCATAGCCATCTGAACTGAGACCACCAAAGAGCTATCAGAAGGTAACATCTTTTAGTCCCTATCAACCAGGACTGAGTTTGTATTTGTAATCTAGAAATGCCTGGTTCTATTTTCTTACCAGTTGGTGGCATTAATAAATTCTACATTCATCATTATAGAAGCGTCTTGTGTTTATTTGCTTTCTACTATGCAATAGCATTGATCCAGTGTGAATAATTTTAGAGCTACTGGATATGCTTCCGGCTCTCATAATAAAACTGAGGCAGTGACATAAACTACTTCAGATTTGGAGATGATCTATACCTGCAAGTCAGTGGCACAGCTAAGGGTATGTGCACGGCCCAAAATATGCCAACATTTTTATGACTGACCTAGAACATCACTTTCTCAGATCTCATTCCCAAGTGTCTCTCCTTTACTATGTTACATTGATGACATTTCCATCATTTGGACCCATGGGAAAGAGTCCCTTGAAGAATTCCACCAGGATTTTAACAATTTCAACCCCACCATCAACCTCAGCCTGAACCAGTCCACACAAGAAATCCACTTCTTGGACACTACTGTACAAATAAGGGATGGACACATTAACACCACCCTATACCAAAAACCAACTGACCGCAATACATACCCACATGCTTCCAGCTTCCACTCTGGACACATTACACAATCCATCATCTACAGTCAAGACTTAAGATACAACCGGATCTGCTCCAATCTCTCAGACAGAGACAAACACCTACAAGATCTCTTCCAAACATTCCTAAAACTATAGTATCCACGTGGGGAAGTGAAAAAACAGAACAGAGCTTAATGGGTACCCAGGAGTCACCTACTACAGGATACATTCGACAAAGAAAACGATAGAACACCTCTGGCCATCATCTATAGCCCCCAGCTAAAATCCCTTTAGCACATCAAAGATCTACCACTTACCCTAGAAGATGATCCCACACTCTCAGCTTGGGAGGCAGGCCAATCCTTGCTTACAGACAGCCCCCCAACCTGAAGCAAATACTCACCAGCAACCGAACTCCATACAATAATAAGAACACTAACCCAAGAACCTATCCCTGCAACAAACCCCTTTGCCAACTCTGCCTGCACATTGATTCCAAAGATACCATCACAGGTCCCAACCACATCAGCAACACCATCAGAAGCTCATTTACCTGCACATCCAGTAATGTGGTATATGCCATCATGTGCCAGCAATGCCCCTCTCCCATATACATTGGAAAAACCAGACTGTCCTTACACAAAAGAATAAATGGACAAAAATTGGACATCAAAAATGGCAGCATCCATAATTGAGTAGGAGAACACTTCAATCTTCCTGGACACTCAGTAGCACACTTGAAAGTTGCCATACTCCAACAAAAAAAAACTTAAAAAACCAGACTTCAGCATGAAACTACAGAGCTGTAATTTATTTGTAAACTGGACACAGTCAGTCTGGGTCTGAATAGGGATTTGGAATGGTTAGCACATTACAAAAAGTGATTGTCCCTGTTCACACATTCTCACCTTCTAATCAATTGGTGTGAATGGGCCTCATCCACCCTAACTGAATTGACTTTGCTAACACTTGCCCTCCTTCATCCTGGCATGTGTATATATATACCTCTCAACTGTAGTTTCCATTTCATGCATCTGACGAAGTAGGTTGGAGCCCATGAAAGTTTATGCCTGAAGAAACTTGTTAATCTTTAGGGTGCCACAGGTATCTCGTTTTCATTTCATGAAAGTGTAAGGTTGGAGAACTCTGTGCTACGGGGTAGCTGCAGGGTCATAAAATCACTGCCACTAACTGATGTTAAGGATGTGGAACATGGCTGCCTTTCTAGTATAAGCTGCTTCTTGTATCTCCTGAAAATCATAAAACATACCTCACTGTTTCCTGTACTGTGAGACCAATTCATTTTCTCTCACCCTCTCGTGGACACATACGGTCTAAAACAGGGGTTGGCAACCTTTGCCAACCCCTGTGCCGGCCCCTCCTCCATGACCCTCAGCCTCTCTTCACCAAAAAAGAGCAGTGGGCACCTGAAAATTTGATGGCGGCCACAGCTGTAGAGGAGCTGCTCTGGGTGGTTTCTTTCTGCAGCATGCCTGGGTCATGGACATGGCAGGGACCCCCGGTGCTCCAGCCACCCTCAAAAGAAGCCACTTGGATTGGCTTTCCGTGGCAGGTGCAGCAGTTTCTGTGGTGCCGGAGAGGGTGCCGTGTGCCGCTCTGAATGGGCTCCCATGCCATTATCGGCACGCGTGCCGGGGGTTGCCTACCCCTGGTCTAAAAGGTACTAAAGCCCAGTGAAGGGGTTAGAATGTGGAGAGGTCAAAGAGAGTACTCTACGACACAGCTTGTGGATTATAGAACTGTGCTCCTTAGCAGCCCTATCTACAGATGCTGAGAGGGGAATAATTAGCATTAGTATGAATTAGCATTGAACTGGGAGCAGTGGTGGCAAATAATCAGTGGATCTGTTACTATTAGTATCTTCTGGCCAGGCTGCTGTGTTTTTAGACACCAACATAGTCACTGAACTGTAATTGTAGCTCCAAAACCACGCCTCCTCTGTAAACTCTCCTGCACAATACCCACTTCCTAAAGCTTTTTGCAGCAGAGAGAATTTGAAGCTATTTTGAAAACTGTTTCAGCTGAAGGTTTTTTGACTTTTTGGTGATGAATTTGAATGGAGAAGTGTTCTGGTTTTCCCTTCCTTGATGATAATCCTCTTGAAAATTTGACCAGTATTCATTCTTGCCTCAGGCAGATGACAGTATCAGTGATGTGGCCTCATGTCATCAAAGATAGAAAAACTTCACTCAGCACTTGATGGCAGTCTTCAGGCTTGAATCAGTATAGTTTCAGCCTGTACATATTCCAACAGCTTCATATTGTAAAGGTTTATCTTTCATTAACTACGGAGGGAGAAATGACCCCTTTTACAATGTCCCAAGTATTCAGGCAATCTGTGTAGCAATGCCATGTAATCTAGTGTAAACAAATGGTTCTCAGAAACTATAGTGTAGATCAGACATGTAAAAATACACCTAAAGGACTGTGGCAAAACAGAAAATAAAACAAACAATATTCACTGGTAAGTATCAGTTATACTGAAATAGCTGTTCCCTAAAGCAGTGGTTCTCAGCCTCACCAAATTACTGTACCCTTTTCCGGAGTCTGATTTGCCTTGCATACCTCCAAGTTTCACCTCATTTAAAAAACACTTGCTTAAAAAATCAGACATAAAAATAAAAAAGTGCCACAGCACACTATTGTTGAAAAATTACTTTCTTTCTCATTTTGTCTGTATGAAATTTTAGTTTGTAATGACTTCAATAGTGCATTCAATGTAGCCTGTTGTAAAACTAGGCAAATAACTAGATAAGTTGTTATGCCCCCCTGGAAGACCTCTGTGTATCTCCATGGGTACCTCTGCCTGAGAACACCTGCACTACAGGTTGCTTCTCTCAGTCTCCCATACTGTGTGCCACTTTTCTTCAAAATAACTACAACTATCCTGATATCCCTTTCTTCATCTCTCTCCCCTGCCTAGCTTTTTGCTCAGAGGTTGACTGTCCCCAACACTACTACCCTGTTCAGATGCAAAATTTGGATCCGCATCCATCCATGATCTGCAAAATGGTCCACCGTTATAAAGTGGATTTTCAGGCCTCGGGGCTGGATTTAGGGGCACGCAACCCAGGCAATGGCTCGGAGGCACCAGGCTCAGGATGCTGTTTTTGTTATTAGGCAAGAGGATCTATGCACTGAATCTAAGAACTTTCTTCATGCCTTGTGGCTGCCATTCCCTCAACCTGATTGATGCCTCTGACAGCATCATCCTCTTTAGATTCAGTATCTCTCTTCAAATTACTGCGACAGATATATCCTGCTTTCAGCATCATCAGCAGATGGAAGATCCTCATGGACAATGTTACAAATTTGGCCATGAAGCTGCTAAGTGACACACACTGGGAGAGCCATAAAGCAATAAGGTACCAAGTAACTGAGATTTACAAGGCCCTGATGGAAGTAGTACAGTTGAGTAAAGCTGAGAATCCAACACAAAACCTGGAAAACCAGATCACTGACTTCAGATTTCTGGTCTCAGTTGTGGTTTGGCACAATATCCTGTTCCAAGTTAATTTTGTAAGCAGGGCACTATAGACTCAGTCAATGAACATCATGATCATTACTACTTTGATGAGGTGCTGACTTGATTTCATTCTGGCCTATAGAAATATATTTCAAACATATTTTAAGGTGCCATCATTGCTACCAAAGAAATGGCAGAAAGCTTAGTAGCTGAGCCAGTCTTCAAGGAAACTCAGATTCATTGGAGGAAGAGACAGCTTAGTTACAAGCACAGAGATGAAGTGATGGGAATCTTGGAAGAAAAATTCAGTAAGAGGTTTTTTTGCTCACTTGTTGACACTGTTCAAGTGTCCATCGAAGAAAGATTTGGACAAATGAGGCAACACAAAAAGACCTTGGTGGTGGGGGTGGGAGGAGTATGACCTTCATAAGCTTCATAAGCTAGAGAACAGGAAAACAGTTTCAAACAATTATATGGACCTTTGCCAGACACTGACACCGGAGAATGTTCAAATATTAATCATAAAGATCTCTGTGTCCAATTTGACTACATGTTTCATATTTTGCCAGGTGGGAAGCACTCTCCACTCCAAGTTCTCCATTCATGACACTGAGCTTAAGGACACTTTTCCTAATGTGTGGATAGCTTTGAAGATTCTGCTCAGACTGCTAGTCACAGTCGTGACTGGTGAGTGCAGGTTTTTGAAACTCAGGCTCATCAAAACATATCTTTGATCAATGATGGCCAACAAGAGACTGACATTCCTTGCTATTCTATTGCTTGAAAATGTCATTGCCAAATCTTTGACTCTCTCAGATGCGATGATTCATCTGGCCCGGGCAAAGGTGAGAAAAGTGATCTTTTGAACTAACTGACTAGTGTTAACATTCTAAGGCTATCACCTATTGTAACATTATTTAATACCGGTCCACCAAATGTTGGTGCACAGTTCAATTTCTTGATGTTAGAACAGTCCAACTGGCACCCAGCCTAAAGACTAATGCATTTCTTTGGGCATAAGCTTTCATGGGTTGCAACCCTCCTTCATCAGATATATCTGACAGAGTGGGCTGCAGCCCACAAAAGCTTATGCCCAGAGATAGTCTTTAATTAGTTAGTCTTTAAGGTGCCACAGGACTTTTGTTGTTTTAATAGAAAATAAAATATTCAAAAGTGTAATAAATGGAGGGGGCATCAAAGATACTCCTCACCTAGGACATCATTGTTCTAGGGCTGTCCCTAGTAGGGTGCTACCCAACACCATATTCTTGGCGCTAACTCTTAATCCAGAAGGGTCTGTGAATATAGGACCTGACAGGCTTCTTACTTACATCAGTGTAAATCCAGATTAACTACACTGAGAACCAATGGAGTAACTGCACTGAGACCACTGGTGAAAAAAACAGCGTGATAGGTGAACAAGGATGAATGACTACTGGCAACTGGAAACACCTGACTGCAGTGATAGGCAGGAGCAGAAGCTGGGTCAGAAGGCATCTATACAAATATAAGTTGGGATAGTTAGGTTGGAAAGCCTAGGTGGAAAGAATAAATAGGAATCGATTGAACTTCTCAGTAAGAAGCTGTCACAGTCTCAGAGTGACCTGGACTCTAGACTCCGTTGGTCCTGTTTGAGTGTACTTCTCAGGAAGGACTGGATTAACCAGCCTGGGGATGGGGGCCCCATGCTGCCCCCAGTGGGAGGCCCCCCATTGCTTGGCCCCCACCCCTCCAGCATGGAGGCCTGTTGTGGGGGTGTCCTAGGGTCAAAAGGTGCTCCTCCGGGGATGGGGACGGCTGGGGCACAGCATGGCCCCTGGTACAGTCCCTTAGGGTCATAGGCGGAGCGAAAAGGTGCTGGCCCACCCCTCTTCATCACCAGGGGTGGACCAGCCAGCCCAGAGGTAGGGCGTTGAGTGGGGTAAGGGGAAGCCAGATAAATTTTTAGGGGCTGGAGCCTGGGGCCCCCTTTTCGCTGGGGCCCAGTGCTTCAGCCCCTAAAGTATCTGCTATAATCCGGCCCTGCCCTCAAGTGATAGGCCTGGCTTCCTACCCCTCTTTCAAAGGTGGAACACCACAGTTCAATGACTATTGTACGGGATCTTTGGGCTGCAGCCGCCCTATTTACCAACCATGGTAACATGGGAAGTCCAACTGTATTTGGCCCTTATAACCCTTTATCTCCAGGGACCTGGAACTGATTAAAGTGCTTCAATAATAGCTTCTTCAAAACAAAGCTTTATTTATTCTTTCACCTGCAGAACAAAGATATAAAACAAACAGACAAAAATTCTACATATTTTACTTAACTATATCTAGATCTTTCCCTGAAAGATTTAGCAAGCACCATTCAACCCAATTACCTGCATCTCTGGTTTTGGAGAAGCAGACTGTGCTGCTGCAATTTGTCAGCATACTCTCTGTATCTGAGCCTCAATCTGCTGACACTCTTTCTTTGTGACCCTCCCTGCCAACACCAACATCTCTAAGGTTTTAGTATATATTTTGATCAGCGAGGGAAGAGTAAATTTTGCCAGTTTAATGGGCACCAGGCAACGGGTTATTTCTCATTTAATATCTTACCCATTGTTTCCACAAAGAACCTTGATATTCTTATGAGAGCACCTTATCTTTGCCATTGTTTTATTTTGTTTCCCTCTTACAGCTCCTTTTGATTTCACTGTATGCATTCAAGCAGGATAATAGTACAGCTAACTGGAGAGGCATATGGTATTTATAAAAACTACACAACTTCCTAACTTTCCACAGAAGTATTCATTAATAATGATTGATGTGGGATTTTAAAGGATTTAGGACCCAATTCTGAAACATTTAAACTACTGAACATAAAAATGCAACCTATACTGTACCTAAGGATGATTAAAAAATACAGTAGTATCATTGGTTTAGAGCGCTATTTCTATAAATTAGGTTATAGCTTTACTTACATTTTAAGCTTTTTTTAAAAAAAATACATCTACCAGGTAGGAACTGTGCACAGTGGACCCTCTTTATCCTAAATGGAACCCATAGACACTATCGTAAGTCCAGAAGGACAGCATTCCAGCTTTTAGACTTAGGTAGCAGCCTTGGGGAGCGGCTTTGTTGCTGTTCTACAGCCTTGAAGAAGGAAAATTTCTCCCTATTTTCCAGAGTTCCCAACAGGCAGGATTTATGTTAACTGTCTGCTTCCATTAGTAGAGCTTTCAGCATAAGGCACATTCTTATCTGAACATTGATGCCTCCCCTCTTTGAAAATAACTGACATCCTAGTAGTTAGCTAGTAGTTTCTAAAGTTAGCTGAATTATATTTACTTAAAAATAAAATGTGAGTACAATACAAATTTGCAATGTGTTTTGTGTTCAGCATAGAGATTTGTGCTTGGAGCAATGTATTGATATTTTAGAGGAGCTATTTCTGCCTAATGACTGATTTGAATGCTTGACTTTTTTTTAGGATTTGTTTGAATTTTGAATTATTTGCACTGTTTTGAATTGAAAATAATGGCAGTAACATGTCAAATTGATTTTAAACAATAGTACAGAAAATGTTATAGAAAACAGTGGAATAAATATCAATAAGAGGGTGCGTGTAACGTTTCCATAAATTCTATTTGACTAAGAAACCGCTTCTACAAAATAAGCTCAAAAATTTTCATTCCCTCTTTCCACATCCACCCTAATAGTCAACTTTTTGCATTAAGAGATAGTGTCTCCAAATTTCTTGCTACACATATTAATCTTAATATAATTCAAAGTATCTCCATTGAATTCAACTAAATTACTCCACTGGAAGTAAGCCTGGAATTTTGCCTAATTAGTATAATGTTGCTTCACTTTTATTAGGTCACTTCAGCTCACATGATTTTTGTGGGTCCCTTAAGATAGGTTTCACTGGATTCACAAATATAATAAAGATATAAATGAGAACAGAATCAGGCATACTGTATTTTAACATTTCAAATGCTTTCATAGCCATCTTATATGTCACGTATTTCATTGTCAAAATGTAACAAGAAGCACAAACCCTGCAATGATCTACATTTTCCATAGTGACAATTACCTTTTGCTGTTTCAAGTTATCAGCCAAGGAGATAGAGGAAAAAAAAGGTTATGCATATCCTGGGGGTTACATTCTTAAAAGGCACAGAAAACGGAAGATACATTCTAAAGATACATTCATTTGTGCTCTGCTATCGGCAAAAGTACAGGGTAGCTTCTAACAACCCAAAACAAAATTAACACGTTGTCTAATATGACAAAACTAAACTGAACATCAGCCTTCAGGACCAAAGAGCTGGCAAAGCTAATCATGCAATTTAGTCTTTTACTAACAATTTGTTGTGTCATAATGTAGATGTTTCATTTGAAGGAAAAAAAATGAAATCTAAAAATGCTTTAAAGAATTTAAAATGACTTTGCTCCTTATAAATCACTCTTAATCCTACTGTTATCATAACTGGCTTGTTATAAACAGGACTTCTCCTATGGTTATTTACCAATTTGATAGTTACCAGTCAAGTAGGTAGATAAAAGGCCATCAGTAGCCTTAGGTTAGGTTCCCTCCATCAGAAAAGTGGAAACCTCAAACGGAAAGGCCATTTGGAGATGATACTGTTGGCTTGTCTCTTTTGCCAGTAGCAGAGCAAAGTTAAATCAGTGCTAGCCAGAGCATTTAAAAATGTTCAAGGGTCAGAGCCCAGCTAAAAGCCTTTCAGAACAGGAGACAGCATTACTCTTAAACACTTCCTTTTCTCTTTTCGAACAGGCTGTGACATAATTAGAACACAAGACAACAAAATCAGCAAAAGTCTCTCAGAGGAATTTTCATTCTTCAGTCTTTTCAGCTCAGTCGAGTTGAATGTGAGAAGCATATTCTTTACAACTAATTTAGATTCTTGCGACTGCTACTGCTATGCCTACTGTCTGTTGTCGGCAAGTATTCTTAAATCAGTATTCTAATGTCTTACAAGAAAAAATGATTGGGCTGCTAACATCTGTTCCCAACTGCATTTGGTGAAATGCCACCTTGATTGAAAATATTTAATTTCATATCATCCATTATATAAATTTCACTGCATAAATATTTTCCGTGACCTTTTCCATCCTCATAAAAAACACTGTTAGCAGTGTAGTTTTAATGATGATCAGGGGCCAGAATCTAAGCAGCTAATTTCAATGAAGCTACATCAGTTTACATCATCTGATAATCTGGTCCTGTGACTTTTGTTCATGATCACTAGTATTTGGCTAATTAACTCAACCAGCTGTGTTTTAAAGACCAGTTAATTGACTTACGCAAATGGGCACCGATCCAATGATATCAATGGAGATTCACCCATTTACCCTAATTGTGGATCTGGCCCTAAACCTATTCTATAAAACATCTGTCTTCCTGCAGCTAAAATGAACCAATACACCCTTTCTGCAAACACTATCAGACATCTTTTTTCATCCAAAATTAAAAGCTGATTTATATAAGCTTCCATATTTACAGAGAGACGCTATGTTTTCAGTATATGGCTATCACAGTAAAACATATAAAAGTAAGTGTAGTGCCATTGGTCACATTTGGGTCAGCCTAGTAGCCATAACATTATTTAATGAGCCCTGGCATAATGATACTCGGCCACTCTCTTCATACCACCTGAATCCAGCAGCCCACACTTCCCCTGCAATTCCAACCAACCATCCTCTTTCCTCTTGCCTCACACCTGTCTTCCACCTGATCTGATCTCCTTCCTCTCACACCCAAATTAGTTGCTGGAATTGGCCCCAAGCAGTATTTTTATGCACCTAACAAATTCTACATTAAGTCCACTCAATTTCCACAGCTGTTTGCATCTGTGAAATATAAACAAATAGATCATATCAACTGGAGAGTCATGGTACAATGTCACAGAAAGACACTTATGATTGTGATTGTGTATTTCATTTTTTTAAAAATGTATTGTAATATCTTAGGACAAAAGGCTATTCAAAATTCTAAAGTAATTTATTCTGTCACATTTATTCATCCTCCATCTCCCTGTCTGTTTCTTCATTTGAGATTCTTTACTCTTCCCTTTTCAGTTTCTTTATTTGTTTTGTTTTCCCTTTTACTATATGCAGTATCTCTTTCCCTCTGCCTATGCCAGTATCTATTTTCTTTCAGTTTAACTATTCTCACTTTCTCTTCTTCCTTCCCCAACTCTTTTTTGCTCTCTCTCTTTTTGGAATATTCTTTCAATTCTTTTCCTCTGTCTTCCTTAACTCCACTCTCTTCCACTCCCTGCCCCGTATAGAATATCTCGCTTTCATATTCAGTGATGTTCACCACAAAACTAGTGTCCTCAGTCACACACAATGTGACTGTTGCCACTGTCTCCCCTGCTTCCATCACACACATACATTTCCAGTTGCCTTGATGCCCTCAGGATTGTTATGGACAGTCTACTTTTTCCCCTGGCTCTCTCCCCCAGGCTTAGAAGTAGAGCTACTGAGAAGATCCTTCACCAACTCTCCCTGAGGGCATTATTCAGGAAATGCTATTGAGGAGGAGATCTGAATGGGGAACCCCTTGTTCTTCTTGTTGTAGGATGAGAGAGTAGAGCATAGATCAGTCCTTCTATTCTGTACCTCTATTCTGACACCATATCCTGCACTGCACTGTATTCTGGCACTGTATTCTGATCTGTATTCTGCACCTGAAGATTGGTCCCGTGGTCCAGTAATGTGATCAACAATTAGGCATTTGCACACTGTTCTAACAATCATAGCTGGGTCTGGTGTTTTGCTTAAATTTATAGCTGTCTATCAAATATAGAGGGTATTTCCTTTGGATAACTGAGTGCCAAAGAAGCACACCTAGTAGAAATATAATTACAAAATGGAAATGCAGATTTTATTTTCTCCATGTTATATATTCATACTAAAAATTTTGTAGGGTACTCTGGATTGAAATAGTGACCTCCAGTGGGCAGTAATGTATCCTGCTTCGCAGTATCAGGCATTAATACAACTGGGCAAAATGTTTCAGATGAAACTTTTTGTTGCTCAAAAATACATATTCAGGTTGACTGAAACATTCAAATTCGTATCACTAAATTGTTGCAGTCAAAAAACTCCCACAATTTAAAAGACAAAAACCTTGTTTTGACAGTTTGAAAAGAAACATTTTGATTTTTCAATTTAGATTGAATTTTCATTTTGAATTTAAAAAAAATATATTAAAAAATAAACTGAACCAAAAAGATTTTAAAACAAAAGAAGCATTATCCTTCTACATCCCAACCCTCACCGCTGTTTGTCACTAGTAGTATCACAAGCTAAGTCTTATACTGTAAGCTCTTTTGGATAGAAATTTGTCTTTTTATGTATTTTTTGTGAAATACCAACCATGCTTCTGAGTCACATAAAATTATGAATAAAAATTATTTCAGTCATAATTCCTGAAAACATTGATTGAAAATACCATAATGGACTATAAAGAAGCAGCTACATGGTAGCAAGGAGAAGTGAAGGTCTGCTGCTATCTCATAGAGGAAGAAGAAATCAGAGGAAAAAAACAAGGCTGAAAAACAATATGTGCCCTCAGATTTCACCAAGTGACATTATAGTTAAAAGTAATGCTGTAAAGTGTTTTGAATATGGAAGCTGTAAATAAATATTAATTATCATTAGATAATTAGAGTAGAAATACACTTAATATAATAACCAATGGGGGAAGGGAGATATTACAGTGCACAACCAGAATCAAGAAAGAACAAGTTATAGAATGCCTAATTATCATGACTATATACAAATCAGTGGGGCCTAAAGAAAAGAGCTCTATAGTACTCAGAAGTGTTGGAACTACTGACAATGGTTTTTGACAAATGCTAAATGAGGTTTCCGATCACTGTGAAGAAGTCAACATTGTATTTATTAGGAAGGAAAGAGAAGACTTTTTACCAGAGAATTTCAGCCTCGTATGCTGAAATTCAGTACCTGATAAATTACCAGAGAGAATTTGAAATACATTTAATCTGGTCTCTCCTAAAGAAAAAGAAATAAATAGATAAATAAAAATTAAAAGTTGAAACTGAAATGCTGCATGGGCCAGTGGATAGAGCACTAGACCGAGATTCAGTCCTGGATTCACAATCAGAACCTGGATTCTGTTCCCTGAACTGCCAATGACCTGCTATGTGACACTGAGCAAGTCACTTCACTGCTCTGTGTCTTTGTTTCCCCTTGGTCTGACTTGTCTATTTTAGAAGTGGTTCTTTATAGTACATAATATTAAGACACTGATTTAATTGTTAACCAGTCAGGATGCTTTTAGTATGCAATTAAACAATTGTAGAATACTTGGTCAGTCATTTTCCTGTGAGGATAAAAGATATAGAGGATGGATGGAATGAAACAGTGAATTCACACTACTGTGTCTCTTGGGGGCCATGCTGATTGCTAATTTGGCTCCTGATACTCTGAGGTCTGAGTATCACTGGCCTTTAGAGAGAAAAGGGTGTGAAATTGCTCTAACACACTATCTTCCTCCCAAGCCACTTCAACACCACAGCTTCAGGTTTAGGGCTGCAACAACTCTCATAGGTGCCTTTTCCCCCACACCAACAAAGGAGGAAAAATTGCAGTTGGATCTCTGTAATCAATGAGCTAGGAGCCCCTCTTCTCTTCCCAGAGCACCATCATGACTTGCCTGAAGGATCAGTATTGCCATTAGCTTATTGCTTTGTGGTTGCATAGTACCAGTTGCCTTTGGGGTATCACTGGTGTTCACTTCTACTTGAAGCAGCCTTAATACCCATTCAGATATGAGCTATCTCCTGCCATAGACTCAGAGAATGTGGGGAAGAGAAGCTGTCCTGCTGATCCCAAAAAAACAGCTGAGGCCCATGGAGTTCCAGAGTGACTCTGTCCAATCTCAAGAAGGGAGTAGCTAGTAGCATACAGAAAATTCCTCTTCTAGCCTCACAAATTTTGCTTTCTTTTGCTGCATGCCAGTTGCAGAAGCAGAGGAGAGAATATTGCTCTGTGTCTATTCAGAAATAACCTAGTCCAGCTTGCTTTGTTATAAAGATATACAGACCATACCCTTCCTGAATAACAGCAATCAGTGTTTATTCTGATGTACTGCAGTGTGTCATGTTTGTTATATCTACACACATATATTATATGTATCATATGCAATAATAAATATGCCACACAAAACTTTTTTTTGTAAAGAATGCACTGCATATTATTATTCATCTAGTTACAAGCCTTTTCTTTTGAAAATATGAAACCTGAAGAATTTGTTCATATTTCAGATATAATACAGATATTATGTCTGTATTTCAAACATGTATTACAGACATATTTCAGATATAATATAGATGCTATCACAAATATTTTATATAGAATGTTGGCACACTTTCTTCCCAGCCAGCAGAGTGGATTACTGTTTCATGGCAAGTGGCAAGTAATATATATATCAGAGCCAGACTGATCTATTTTTAAAAGTTTCTTACCATCCGTGCTGTTCCCTTTTCTTTCTTTCTCTTGAACTTCTCCAGATGAGCTGTTGCAGATTTGAATGGGGTTTGTGTTTTTTTCTCTTTTCCTACTTTTTTTTATTAACGATGTACTTTGCTTTTGCTACTTCATATTTGCTCTATATAAGTTTCACACTATATCCACAATAAACTGAGGAGCTTTTCAGAGACTTACAGAACTAAGAAGCACCTTATTACAATCCCAGCTGAATTGAAAATCAGCATGTCAGCAAAGGCAATCCAACACAGAATTCAAAAAGAAATTGCTCTTGGAATCCCCCACCAATACTTGTAATGCAGGAAGAAATACCACAAAGAGAAGTACATTATCAGTGCTAGTGAGCCCTAGATTTTGAGACTGAGGTACTGTACTTCCCAATCCAAAACTGAATGGCATTGTTATAAAACAAATCATCCTAAATATAATTATCAGCTGTTTATCCTTTCACTTAGTTCACATCATGGCAAATGAAAATTGTGTTCCCAGTCCCAGTCGAGCTCCTCTGTTGGAAATGTCCCAGATGCCTCGTTGCAGTTCTGTGCTTGGTCTGTCCTCTGGGTCTCAGCCCAACCACTATCTCTGGCTCCAGCCTCTCTGGGCATATACTGTCTTTGTACTTCTTCAAGATACGGGAGCCTGTGGCCCAGCTGCCCTACACCCCATAACTGGTGCTAAAATTCCCCCCCCCCCAAGACCTCCAGTAGCTTTAAGCAATCTCTGTCTCAGCACTCGACTCTTGTTGGCTCTCTAGTTTACTTTTAATTCTTTAGGAACAAATGATGTTTGAAGCAAAATACACAGATTTGCAGGAGTGTTTCTAAAGCAATCCTTTTTTTAGACAGCACAAGAAATCTACAGATCTAGGTAAAACAAATATCTGTACACTACTCCCTGCCTCAGTTTCCTCATCATTCTTAAGCGTTCTTTGGTGTTTGAGTCAATGTCCTTTTACGGTTCCAAGTCCCCTCTCCTGAACCATATACTCATCTAGCTGCAGATTTTTCCCCTGAATCATGGAGTTTCCTCCCTCTGATTACTGCAGTCTGCTTCCTTCAACCTCAGCTGATCAGAAAACTCAGGAGGTATTCCCTCCTGAAAGCTTTTTCCTTTGTTCACCTCTCAGTCCCTTTGGGAGCCCACCTCAACCACTCAGCCTATGTATTTTTAAAGTCCTGTTTTCATCCCTCTGGTTTTTTTCAGGATTTTTCAGTCATTAAAAACTTAGGTCTCTGCAAACAAGATGGAAAAAAAATGGCTTCACCTAGTATACACTGTTTTCTTTGGAAAGCTCTATTCAGGTACTGATGCCTTCCCATCAACTCAGCACTACTCCACTTGATGGGGTGGTCTACAGAAATCAACTTTCTGATCAACTGAGTGGGTCTTCACAGACCCACTAAGTCGATCATGAAGTTGATCTGATGGTGGTGAATTTGCTGTGTATATGTAGACCCGTCCTGTGTCTTTAGCGCAAGAAGTATGAAAATAAAGGTAAACATAGTGGTTTAAGCACACATAGAGATAACAATCTTAGTCAATATTCATAGATGGTATATAGATTCCCCAAATCATTAAATCAACTCTTGCAGTTATATTGTGAATCTTATAATATTTTGTGTTTTTCTTTAAGCCCAAGCAACTACAACCATGCTATTTCTTGAAAATTTCATCTTTCATTTAAAAAAAATATAAAACTCTAGCTCTCATGGTTATGGGACAACGCTTGAAAACCATGACCTAAGTACATGCTACAATCTCAAAAATCTGAAGTCAAACAGGAATCTACATTTTTTTATTAATAGAAACATACAAACCCTCGTGATTTTAAAGCCAATTTAAGCCATGATGACTCATTTTTAATACTGTGAAAAGGAAGGGTTACATCTTCAAAACTGCTTGCATAAGTTTGCATGACCCTGCTGCTTTAGATACACAAATAACCCAGAGCAAATGAACAGATCAGGCACTGTGAGACCTACATTGTATTTGTATGAACTGTAAACCCTTACTATTGTATGGATACTGAGTTTTGTGCTTACCTAAATCAGGCTGCTCAACTGCATGAAAACACTTTTGCACAAGCAGTTTCAAAATTTTGTCTTGAAATTGTTTACTCTAAATTATAATGAACTGGGATATTTTTAAAAAAAGAATTGGCTCAGTCTGAGAACTGGTAACACTTTACTGTGTTTGTGACAGACTGGGCCAGATTGCAACTTATTGGTAGTGGTATTTGCTACATGAGACACAGGGCATAAACTAAGGGAGTAAAGCAAACAGTCTACACACCTACATCCTATAGGACAATAGCTTAAGCAATTAGAGTAAAGCTTTGAGGCCTGTGAATTTTCGCACAGATAAATGATCCAACAGTTACCCTGGGTTTTGGGAAAACAGAAGAGGTTTTTTTAAGGGGGGCATTTATACCAGGTAACCACAAGAATATTGATACTAGCTCAGCTACTCTAGGATAAAATGTTGGCAAATGCTCATCTGTGACCTTGCCTTAGTAATGAAGGGTGCATCTACACTTGTAAATTAAGTCGACTTAAGGAAATTTTAAGTCGACTTTATAAAACCTAGTTTAAAGTCGATTTACTGGCTAAGTCGACTTTATTAAGTCCACTTAAGCCAGTGTAGATGTGGCTTAGCCCTAAGTCGACTTTAAGAGTCCCCAGGGCTCCCCCACTGACCTCCCTGCCAGAGTGCCTGGCACAGCCAGAGCCTGCAGTGCCCACCCACAGTGCAGGACACAGCCCTGCCCACCCCGCTGCCATATGCCCCTGTCCCTGTTCTGCTCAGCCCCCATGTACTTTAGTACAATGGGGAAAATGCTGAGCCCCCTGGCACTTTTAAAGGGGTGCTCCCCCTCCCACCATAGACCACTCCTAGGTCCACCTAGCCCCTAGAAGTCGATTTAGGTGTCCAGTGTGGACACTCTAAGTTGATTTGGCAAGGTTAACTTTAAGTCGAACTAAATTTACAGTGTGGACATGCTAAGTCGACTTAACAAAGTTGACTTAAAGTCGACTTATTTTGACAAGTGTAGACATAGCCGAATTGAAATATATGGTAATAAGTCAAGATCTTTAATATATTAACCTAAGAATAAGGGCACCTCAACATTAGTATGGTGAGAAAATACAAATATTGAAGAGGAGAGAAATCCCTTCTGAGTATGCATTAGCATAAGAGCATCAGTGTAACACATTATCAAAGATGTATGACAGATATATTTCTTCATTAGAATGGAGTTTCTGCATACAGTTTCTAATGGTGTTAGGATGAGGGCCAGTACTGTTTTCTAAATTACAAGACATGGAAAGGGTTTGGGTATTTTTCTTTTACAGTGCTTTCATTATGATTCTTATAGACCATTGCTCACAAGAAGAAAATTCTGGCCATTTGAGCTGCTAGCTCATGAATTATATAAGCAGGTATAGTCCCTTATGAAGATGAGGATGGAGACTGAAATGAAACATAACATACATTATTAAAAGTGGATTGTGTGTGTATGTGTATAATTTGTGCTTCCATTTCACCATGGGGAAAAACATTCTCTCTCACATTGACTTTCTAAAAGTTAAAAGGAAGTGTAACAAATAGCAATCTATCTATAATGCCGTAAGGTACTAGCAACTGCTACATAAATTGGCCATTTCAAGAAATATCTTCATTTTTTAGAAGTGCCTTTTTTACATCTAAATAGGAAAACTGTGCTTTTCAGCTGTGTCCCTTTTGGCTTTTATATCTATGGCTCTTCCCTTTGAGCTCGACTGTATCGTAACCAGGACTTGCTGGTAGTTGGAGCAGAGCAAGAAGTGCCAAAAGAGACACAGTGTGTCAGCTGCTCCATTTCTGCTAGCAAAACAGAATTAACCTTGTAACTACATTTTCCAGGATTTCCAGTCTCTCCATCATAATAGCAAAGTAGCTATTTAAACTAAGCTAGTCCCTGATCCTCAGCTGTGCAATGGCTGCCTTGTATCACTTTGCAAGTGCAAAGCGGCCCTGGTCTCTGCATGATCAGCTATGAGAGGACTAGCTCAGGGTAGGGAGATCTTTTGGAGGTGCAAAGCTGATAAAGAGATTTCTACACCATTCTCCTCTCTGTGATCTGTGGAAAGCCACCTTTGCACCACACCCATTTCAATCCATACCTCGTGTTCCTCTGCCACAGTCAAGGTTCTGAGCCTTGGTAGCTACAAACAGCAAGGACTTTGAGATATGGCCTTTCTCTGAGAAACTCTGCGCTCTTTCAATTGAAATTTAAGGCCAAGGCCTGGACCACTTGTAGAACGCAGACCCAAATAATGGAGCACTGTGCAAAGAACTAAGTAAAGTAAAGGGATGTTATTTACCCTCAATCCACAGCCAGGATGCACCCATTGTTTCAGAATTCAAGTGGCTACTGCTCCTCCAGGGCTGGATTATCAAAGGGGCTTTAGGAGCTTAAGCCTGGGCCCCAGCAAAAAGGGGGCCCCAAGGCTCCACCCCTAAAACTCCTATGATAATCCGGAGACCCCCACCACATTCAGTGCCAGCCCGGCAAGAGCGCAGAGAGTGCTCCTGCCCTGCCAGCACTGTGGGCAGGAGGGCCCTGGAGCCTTCTCACTCCACCCAGGGGGCAAGGCCAGCTGGTGTGACCTGCACTAAGTGTGCTCTGGCCCAAAGTGCAGCACTCTGCTCTCCAAGGCTTGTGGCCCTGGGGGCTGCTTTGGAGGCTGCCATGCTGTGCTCCAACTCTCTCCCCCCCACAGCAGGCTGGCCAGAGTGCAGCCGGGGTGGGATTGCCCTCGGTCCCCAGAGCCACCTCCAGCGATGGCCCTGGCGATGGGGGGCATTCCAGGTCCCCAGGTCAATTAATCCATCCCTGTGCCCCTCCATTTCCCTATAAAGCAATTTGAAATCATTGGATTCAAGTCAGTGTAGATCCTCTGTCCCTCTCCTATCCCTGGCTTCCTCCAATGGCAAGCCTCAGATCCATCCACAGTGGGCAAGGGGTGGAGAGCCATCTTCCACCACCACTGCACATCTGCTCTCTCCTCCCCCTGCATGCAGACTTACTGCAGAGTTTAAATGGTGTAGAGGACCTTCAATGAACCATCTGTACTGGGTGAGCCCTCTTCACTTGGTGAATTCCATCCTGTTGGTGCAGCATGAAATTCACCAAGTGCAAAGAGCTCATGCGCCTCCTTTTCCTTACTTTAGTTTTACCTGGCATAATTTTCCTGATCAATGGTGTCACCCTTTATTTATACTGCTGTAAGTCAGAGGCAATCAGATTCTTTATATTTTAAATCTATTTCAAATACCAATAATTAACAGTGTTGTATAAGACATGTTGTAAATATACTGTGATCACATCTCCGATGAAGAATGCTAATCAGCTCTGAGTGTATTTCTATTATTAAAACTGTTAGAAACCACATTATTGTGACACAATTTATTTTTTAAATATGCTACAGACAAACTCTCACTCTGACCAAAAAGTTCTTGGCAGACAAGTCTCCACAGGAGAGTATGTAGTTTATAACTCCTACTCAGAATTTACAGGTCACATGTCTAAATTACAGATATAACCAGAATTCATCTGAGTTCTGTCTAGCATGTCAAGCTAGGCTTGTAAGAGAAGTTTCTTAGCATGCCAACACTCCTTTTAAAATCTTTGTCAGGTCTTGCTTAGCGAAGTTCTGTTAAATTACACTGATGAAATTCTGTGAGAATATACATACACTAGTACAACTAGCCTGACAACCTGCCAAAGTCCAAATATTTGCTATAATATGAGCCAAAGATCTTCAATATGGGAAGAAAGAAAATTAGTTGGGGGGAGGTGGCTGATCCTAAACCCAGGAAGTTAGCAGAAAAACTCATTAACTTCAAATGACTTTGGATCA
Organism: Pelusios castaneus; assembly: GCA_007922175.1. Taxonomy (NCBI): domain Eukaryota; kingdom Metazoa; phylum Chordata; order Testudines; family Pelomedusidae; genus Pelusios; species Pelusios castaneus. The sequence goes on along the minus strand of ML685793.1, from coordinate 18,531,499 downwards.
GGCCATTTCTGCAGAAGGTCTAATAAGTGGTATTAGTTTCCTCAGGAGAAAAAAAAAATTTCATTACTTGATTCTGCTTCCACAGATTAAATATTACCCTTTACTCTTTCCCTGTGCTTTTTGACTATGAGTGTAGCCCTGTCACTTTAATTTCTGTTTCTCATTATGATTCGAACAAGCATTTCTTTTATCTCTCCAAAGTTAAACATATTCTTTTCTATGTGTTCAACAGCAACTTTCTCATTTTTTCTATATATTCTGTCTACAATTAATAATAATTATTTCATCAAAGCTTTGTCAGAATATATCATTACTTAGGCCAATTTTTGTAAGAATTATAGTAAGGACAGAAACCTAATTTTGTAGTTTGCTATCTACCATCATTATAAGGCTCTCTGTTACAGTATATAAAAGCTTTTATTGAATGACACTGCACACAGATCTTGCCTCCTAGCTATATGTAACTAGTAATAATATTAATAATGCTGTTCACCTTCCAGAGTGACAACACTAGAGGCTTTATCCTGCATTTCTAATTCTGGTAAGCTTTAATGGGAGTTTTTTCCTTCTATAATGGAAACTTGGACAAGAAGGTTGTTTTAATAGTTTTCCCCCTGTTCACCACTTTACTCATCTGATTATTCTTTTGCTGTTTTCTTCTTCTTTTTTTTTTTTTTTTTTTAATTCTCCTGGGTTTTCTCTTCCCTTTGCACATCTCTCCATAACTCACAGTATGCTCTAAGCAACCAAAAAGAACAGCAATTGTATTAATTCTGCTTTCATGAAGTTGCCGAAACCATCTCATTCTGAGACATATAAATCACAAAGGATGGTGATTTATGAAGCAGAGAATTTTCATTATGATTGCATTTAGTTTGTGACTTGCAGTTCACACACATTCAGGGGAGTACGAGCTCTCTTTTGCATGGGCAGGCTAACTTCATATACACTTATTTTCCCTGTCCCCTCCCTCACTCTCTGATCAGTGGATGGAAAATGGACAAGGAGGGGTGAGGAAAGAATGGAACCCAAATGCCTCTAGCCACAATGTTCCAGACAGTACAGGCAACTAGTCACAATAACTTTTTTTCCCTGTAGTGCCAAAATCTGAGTCTTTGAAAAATAACCCCTCCCTGAATTGGAATGAAAAGTCAAAATCTCAAGTGAGAACCAAAAATCCTAAAAGCAGTTCAGTTAGGGTCAATCAAAGAAATTCATTCTGATAATTTTGAAACATTGTTTCAATTGCAATAATTTTTTAACTTTTAAGAAAAGTATAACTAGCTTACATTTCAAAATGAAGAGTCAGAAAACAGGCTTTTTAAATTTCAAATATATCATTATTTAGGCCAAGTTTTGTAAAAATTCTAGTAAGGACAAAAAATGTCCAAACAAAACATTTCTACCTTTAAAAAAAAATCAATATTTGTTTTCAAGCTTGAGAAATTCATCAAAACTGACACTTTACTGAAAAAAGGTTTGGTTTAAAGAAATTAGCATTTCTGATCAATGTTTTGTTAAACATTCCCAGCCAGCTCAAGGCATAATTTGCTGTGAGAACAGACCAGCAGAAGATTACTACCACCTGGAGTAAGTGGACAATAAAGAGGGGATTGAGTTTTTGACTGGGTGTCTTTGAAATATAATGCCTCCCTGGGCTTTATTTGGGGTGGTGCGACTTACACTGTCTTTATTCAGGGATGCGTGTAAAGGCACAAACAAGCCCCTATAGTTTACTTGTGGCTTTGGGATTTTTTTCCCCCAATGCAAGCTCTTGCTTTCACCTTTTTGAGGTGTTCTCTCCATAACTAGAGAAATCCTGTCATTTGCCATTTGAGATGCAGCCCAAGCAGCAAAGCTTGTGGACATTTAGCTCCAGGGATTTCCTGACTTCATTGTAAAGAGAGTCACAGTTGCAAATTTGAGAACGAGATCTGAATTTTTCCAGAGTTGAGGGGTACATGGCTTCTGAGTTAAAGTCCACCTTTACTATTCATATCTGCACTGGATGAGACTTTGCCAGAGCTATACATAGATATTTCTCTTATTTCTCTTTTAATACTGAGGACCATAGAGGAACATATGGTGGGATAGTGCTGATGTTATGATAATTGAAAGGAAAAGTTGAAGTAAAAAGTTGGGGGGGTTGTTTTGTTATTTTGGAGGGGGGGTGGTATGGAAATATCTGACCACAGCTTAAAGCAGTGACTTCTGCTAGATTTTGGTGGATCTGGGAAAATCTACCCCTACAGAAACCAATGATTTTGATGCAGATTTCCTGCAAAATACCTCAGCGTAGGAAAATAGCTAATCAATCTCCACTCACAAACTATATCCATTAATGTTGATTGCTTATTCCACTGAATGTGTGATGGCATTAGAGAGCTAGATCCTGGCAACCTTACTTAGCAGAAAGTCTGCTAGATTTCAATAGTATTTCAAATCTATTAGAATGTTGCCTTAAAAAGGATACCAGGGCCTTGCAGTTTTTTATTGTCCTGCTCTAATTGTATGATATTGAGTTGGTGTGAATGTGAAGAAACAGGACTGAGATTAGGTGAAACTTGGTTCTATTAATTCTAGGTCCTTCAAGACAAACAGATTTAAGCCATTTCCTATTTTGAAACTGAATTATGAATGAAAAGATGGTTGGAAGTTTGGCAGCACCAACAGTACTGTTTGAAGTAGTATAAATACTATGAAGGATTCTTATATTTTTATTTCATTAGTAACTCAGAATGCTTGCAAAATAGAAAACCCAATAAATGAGGCAATGCTACAGCTTTAAATATTCTATCACAATGTTAAATGTGTCCTTCAAGTTGAAATCATGAGTTCCAAATTTGGGCCTAATTTTGCCTATTGGAAGAACTATCATAGATTTCAGTGGAAATATGTCCAATATCTGAGAGCAGAAATTAACCAGTTAAAAGAAAAGCTCATTTTGTTAGAATTCATTCATCAATGAATGTAATGAATTTTACTAATACTGTCCTTACTAATTCATCACCAAAAAGGAAGACAAGAAGTTAATTATTGATCTAAACAAATCCCCCTATATTGGTGTGATTCGTTAGCTATTATATATAGTCCCTCTTCCCCAAGCACCTCTCATTCAATGTCGGATACCTTTTCTTTACTGAGAAATCACAAGTGCAAATCAATCCTGTAATAGATAGATTTTCAATGAAGGAGATAAGATAGTCCTCTCCAGTCACTAAAAATTAACATTGTTTGGGAAAAAATATGGTATACCAGTCAATGGACCTATTCATATCACTAAAGGTAAGCCTGTGCTAAAGTGCTATGTTGAATTGCAGCCTTAGACATTGACTGCCAAATTCAGTCTAAAATAGCATAATTTACACTTCAGTATGTAAATTATACAGTCTTAGACTCCCTCCTTTAGAATCAAACACATTCTATTAGACTCCCCAAACTCAAGCCCATTTACCAATGTGTTACTTACAGGACCTTATGTACCATCTCTAGATATTGTGGTTCATATTCAAAGCTCTTGTTTTCTGCACATTTTCGGTGTACCCTTAGGTTACTGTCGATTGGTTTTACCTTAAAGCCTCCTGTTATAGCTTACTGCACTGCATCTTCATAATATACTCACAAACTGTACCAAGTTCAGGCCTTTGGCAGAAATCCTTTTGGATGCAGGGCCATTAGATGAAGCAACCTTGATATGCTTTAAATTATATGATAGGCCAAATATATGTGGATTTCATGACATACTTATCCAGAATGGTTGCCACTGTTGCCAGTTATACTACAGCCAAACACTCCTGAAATCACTGACCTCTCACTTCCTCTTTATTGACAATATCAACATCCTTTTCATATTTGTCATAAAACCCAGATGCTACATTTGAGCTCAGTATTCTTGGTTATGTGATTTACCAAAAGAAAATTCACATTCAAATTATTGAAATCTCCAAACGGGCTTAGCATAATCAGGTTTTCAGGAACAAGAGAAATGTCGACAGTGATCTAAAAGAGAAATTATAACCATCATATTTTATGAAAAAGTAAAGGGGGTGGATTTTTTTCATTTGGAATTAAAGCTTTGGTAGTTAATGTTTTATTTTTTTTAAGAGGAAGGGTAAAAGAGAAGTCATGGGTAGCTGCAGGCCCAGGACCCGCCTTCCGGAGGCAACTATCACCGGCCTCTCCCCCCGACCCTCTTCACTCCCCCTGACCCTCTTCACTCCTCCCAACCCTCCCAACCCCCCCTCATTCCCCCTGACCCTCTTCACTCCCCCTGACCCTCTTCACTCCCCCAACCCTCCTCCCCCCGACCCTCTTCACTCCTCTCAACCCCCCCTCACTCACCCGACCCTCCTCCCTCCCCCTGACCCTCTTCACTCCCCCAACCCTCTTCACTCCCCCCAAACCTCCCAACTCCTGCAGCTCCAAACACCCATTTCCCCCTCTGAATAAAAATGCTGAACACTGTTATACAGTGTGTCGTGCTTTTTATTGGTGTGGGGACAGGGGGGAGATGGGTGAGTGGGGGTGGGGGGCAGGCATGGGCGGGTGGTGGAGATGACAGTGCCTGGTAGCAGGCCCACTCCTCAGCACTCCTCGCTGTCAAAGTGGGCCTTCAGCGTGTTCCGGATGACCAGTGCTTGCCACTGGGCCTGCTGCGTCTGGGGCAAGGTGATATTGGGCTGCTCATAGTCGGTGGCAAGCCTTTCTGCCTCGGCCTCCCAGGCAGCTTGCAGAGGTTGTGCAGGCAACAGCAGATGCTAACAACCTCAGGGATGTTGCTCTTGCTGAGCTGCAGGAGGGCCCTCCAGTGGACCTTGAGATGGCCAATGGCATGCTCAATGATGCTGCAGCAACGGTTGAGCCTCTGATTGAAGAGGTCACTGCTGGCATCCATCTGGCCCGTGTATGGCTTCATCAGCCAGGGCATTAAGGGGCAGGCGGCATCCCCCAGGATCAGGATGGGCACATGCACATCCCCAAGGGTGATGGTGTGGTCGGGGAAGAAGGTGCCTGCCTGTATGCACCTGTACAGGGTGGAGTTGCGCAGAATGTGGGCGTCGTGTGCCTTCCCTGGCCAGACCATGTAGATGTTGCAGAAGATCCCGCCGTAGCCATGAGGGCCTGCAGGACCATGGAGTAGTAGCCCTTCCTGTTAACATAGTCCGTGGCCCAGTGGTCTGGGGCTCGTATGGGGATGCGGGTGGCATCCACAATGCCCCCACAGTTGGGGAAACCATGTCCAGCCAGGAGTTTGTGCAGGTTGCCTGGGGTGACGAGGTGGGCTAGCAGGACCCGGTTGATTGCCCTGCAGACCTGCATGAGGGCAGTCCCCAAGGTGGCCTTCCGGATGCCGAACTGCTGGTCCATGGAGCGGTAGGAGTCTGGGGTTGCCAGCTTCCACATGGGTGACAGCCACTCGCTTGTCTATGGGCAGGGCGGGTCAGAGTCTGGTGTCCATACGATGCAGAACTGGGGTGAGCTCGCGGACCAGCTCGAGGAAGGTCCACTTGCTCATCCTGAGGTTCTGCAGCCACAGGCTGTCGTCCCAGGTGGTGAGGACGATCCGCTCCCACCAGTCGCTGCTGGCCTCATGTGTTCAGAAGCGACGAGGCATGGAGCGCACTGCTTTGAACGCAGCAGCTTGCTGGGCAGCAAGGTGGGGGGCAGGCTGTCATCTTCCTCCACGCTAGCGGGTTGCCAGACAGGCCTGCTCCACAGCCGAAGAAGCCTTGCCAATAGCTGGCAGGTGTCGCGCAGCTGCCTGACAAATCTCAGGAGAGGGAGTCTGGTCCATGACCTGCTCAGCCTCCATGTTGCCAGGCACAATGGGGAAGGTGCTGAGCTCACTTCCTCTTTTAAAGGAGTGGCCGGGGGAGGGGGGTACTGTTCCAGTGCCTCATTCCAGGCTTCCCACAATGCACCACTCCTAGCCCCTGCCAATTGACTTAGGCATCTAGTGTAGACACTCTAGGTCAACTTAACAAGGTCGACTTTAAGTCGACCTAAATATACAGTGTAGATGCGCTACAAAGTCGACTTAATTTAACAAGTGTAGACATAGCCTATTGGAGCTATACTATTTTACACCAACCAGGTTAGCTGGGGAAATGGAAATCTGAGTTAATGTCACTCAGAGTTCAAGTTAGTCAAGAATAGTAAACTCAGGTGCAACATCTGGCTGTCAGTGATGGTCTGCTTTTAACTTTCACCAAATATCCTTTCTGGTTTGACTGATACACACAGAGATCAAATAACTTGCTAGAAGTCAGAGAGCAAATGAGTAACTTCCAATCATGTTCTCAAATCATTACACTGCAATGTCTTCCAATCTCTTTCTTTGTCTTATGACTCGAGTAGATGTGCCCTAATACTATCTAGACTGTACTTCAATCTCATCGTTTAATTCTTTCACTAGATGAATCTTAAACAGTGCACTGATCCAGTTACAAAGCAGCTTCAGGCCTCCACATGGGGGACACCATTCCTGACCCTGTTGCTGCAATTTGTCAATTGCTCATGGTATTCATTATCTGAGACACCCACAGGGGACAGCCCTAAAGAGGTCTCATGATGTACTACATAGTGGCAACATCATTCTGTCAGTTACTAGTTATAATGGACCTGTGAGCCCTTCATATAACATTACAACTGAAGCATGAACAAGAACATTCTTCCTAAGTGGGGGCTGGTTCAAGTCAGAAAGTCCTTTTTAACTTCAGCAGAAAAGCCTGCTGGGCCTCTACTAAACCTGTAGAAAAAAAAATGATTTAATGAAATAAAGAATGTTATTATCACCAGTTAGGTTTATGAGAAGTTTGAGAAGCTGTACAGTGAGGGTTTGAATCTCCAGCATGGTCTACAAGCCTCAGTGGTTTTGTTAATGGTTCTTTAAATAATTTAGAAATGTTTTTGTGAAAATTTTAGGTTTTTGTGTTTTAATTGCATCAATAGACTTATTTCTGTGTTAAAGCAATATTACTATATCACATACACACTGATTCAAATGGAACAATTAGCATTGAGGGGAAATATAAAAAAATAATTGCAAAACCATCATAATAAATTTATAACTGAACAAAAGATTACGTGTTGCTTACAACAAAGTAAAAAAAAAAACCCCAACCAAAAAGTTAATACTGCATAAATATTCCTCTAATCATCTTCACCATATATTTGTAAGGAATCATTCTATTTTGATTGCTGTAATTTGTATTTTAAGTACATTTTGCATAATTACTTATGCCTTTATGAAAAACCTAATGAGGAAAATTATAGACAAAACAGAACATGCACTAAATATGTAAATGAAATTAATTCCAGCTAATTAATCAATCATTTCTAGGAAATAAATTTACATAATAAATCAGACTAGGATTACCCCTTAACTAATATTTCCTGTTGATATTTTAGAAGTAATAAAACTGATAAATTTAAAATAGGAGTTATTACAATCTATTTGGCAATGTTCATGAGGTTGAAATTCTTTATATAGTTACAATATAGCTAGGAAAATAAGAAAGTGCAGGTAGTCTTTATTTGTGGACGGAGATGTAAAAATCTTTTAAAACATCCTTTGGAAAAAACTGTACAGAATGCTGTAAGTAAAAATTCTTCTTCTTATTATTATTATTATTGTTGTTGTTGTTTTTCAATTTAAAAATTTAGGCCCTGATTCAAGAAAGCACTAAACACATTTAATTTCCAAAGGGGTAGCCGTGTTAGTCTAGGTCAGCAAAACAAAAAAGGAGTCCTCTGGCACTTTTAAAGACTTACAAATTTATTTATCACATGAGCTTTCCTGGGAGAAAATTCCACTTCATCAGGCTATTTAGGATAACACTTAAGCATGAACTAAAATTAGACATTGAGACCTATATCAATACTACTAGGAGAAATGAAAATCATAGAATCACAGAATCATAGGACTGGAAGGGACCATGAGAGATCATTTAGTCCAGTCCTCTGCACTCATGGCAAGACCAAGCATCATCTAAACCATCCCTGACAGTTGTTTGTCTAACCTGCTCTTTAAAATCCTCAATGATGAAGATTCTACAACCTCCCTAGGCAATTTATCCCAGTATTTAACTACCCTGACAGTTAGAAAGGTTTTTTTTAATGTCCAATCTACTCTGCTGCAATTTAAGCCCATTGCTTCTTGTCCTATCCTCATAGGTTAATGAGCACAATTTTTCTTTGTCCTCCTTGTAACAACCTTTTATGTAATGAAGACTGTTATCACGTCCCCCTCAGTTTTCTCTTCTCCACACATTTTTTTTTCAATCTTCCCTCTTAGGTAATGTTTTCTAAACCTTTAATCATTTTTGTGGATCTTCTCTGGACTTTCTCCAGTTTGTCCATATTTTTCCTGAAAATGTAGTACCCAGAATTGGAGCCACTACACCAGTTGAGGCCTGATCAATACAGCGTAAAGCAGAAGAATGAATGTTCATGTCTTGCCTACCACACTCCTGCTAATACATCTCAGAATGATGTTTGCTTTTTTTGCAACAGAGTGACACTGTTGACTCATAGTTAGCTTGTGATCCACTATGACCTCAAATCCCTTTCTGCAGAACATTTCCCATTTTTTGTGTGTGCAGTTGACTGTTCTTTCCTAAGTGTAGTGCTTTGGATTTGTCCTTGTTCAATTTCATCCTGCTTACTTCAAACCATTTCTCCAGTTTGTCCAGATCATTTTGAATTTTAATCCTGTCCTCCAAAGCACTTGCACTCTGCACCCTTCTTAGCTTGATATCTTTATAAATGATTCTCTGAACCATTTCCTAAATCACTGATGAAGATATTGAACAGAACCAGACCCAGAACTAATCCCTACAAGACCCCATTAAATATGTCCTTCCAACTTTACTGTGAACCACTGATAACTGATCATTGCTATCTGGAAATGGTTTTCCAACCATTTATGCACCCAACATGCACATTGTATTTTTCTAGTTTATTTATGAGAAGGTTATGTGAGATCTCATCAAAAGACTTACTAAAGACAAGATATACCACATCTACTGCTTCCCCTCCACCAATAGACTTGTTACTCTGCCAAAGAAAGCTATCAGATTGGTTTGACATGATTTGTTCTTGACAAATCCATGCTGTTACTTATTACTTTATTATTGTTTAGGTGTTTGCAAATCGATTGTTTAATTATTTTCTTCATTATCTTTCTGGGTACTAAAGCTCAGATGACAGATCTATAATTCCCTGAGTTATCCTTATTTTACCTTTTTATACATTAGCACTGTATTTGCCTTTTTCCAGTCCTCTGGAATCTATTCCATGACTTTTTCAAAGATAGTCATTAATGGCTCATATAGCTCCTCAGTCAGCTCCTTTTATTCTAGGATGTATTTCATTAGGCCCTGATGACTTAAAGACATCTAACTTGTCTAAATAATTTTTAACTTATTCTACTTCATTTTACTGGCATTCACCATGTTTTCAGTGAAAACTGAAACAAAAAAGTCATTTTAACACTTCTACCATTTCCACATTTTCTGTTATTGTTTTCCCCCCTCACTGAGTAATTGGACTACCCTGTCCTTGATATTTCTAGCTATTAAAGTTGCTCCCACATAAATAAAACTGCTACACTACACATCCTGGAAGCCAATTTTTTGCCTCATCACACTTCTGGATGCAGAGAAAGTCAGAATTCTGTCTTGAACCCATGGAGCACCACTGACAGCATCCTGACAGAGGACAGTGTAAAAGCACTTTTATGATTGCCAAATCTTTCCTCCTCCATATCCATTGCTCTATTCCCTAAAGCTAAGGAATTATTTTAGATAGGTACTGGGAATGTACAGAGCCATTAAAGTAATTGCAAGAAGACAATGTCTTGTGTAAGTTTTATTCTTGTATTCTTCTTGATCTTCTTTTACAGAATATACATGTAATAGTAATTACAAATTAATTAGCATTAGTATTAAGCACATGGCAATAAGATATTTAGAGAAAAAGTTTGAAGCAAAGGTTCCTACAACTTCAAGACAATTGAAAATTTTAGATAATTAGATTCACTCACAGAATTACAAAGAGGCACTTCATGCTTGCCCGATTATGGTAAAAAGAATCTTCTGCTACCTTTTTCTAATTATAGCTCTGACAGTGCTTTGTGAAAATGCTTTTATAAATTATCTGTCTGCAAAGAGAGTTTCTGGGCCTGATCCATCTTCCACTGGAGCTATAGAAAAACTGAATTTGTTAATTGGGAGTAGAAGCTGGCCCACTCCTACTTACCTTACAAAATTTCACAAAAAGCAATTATAGAAATTAATTCCACTTTCATTTAGAAATCATCTTTCACTGAAAGATCATGAATTGCTTTGCAATAATCTAAGACAATATAAAATGGAAGTTAAATAGACACCAACAATCATTCATTAAAAGCCTATTTTAATGGAAGTTATTCAGACTAGCAAAGGATGAAAATAAAATGGTTCAAAGGTTAAGCATCCAAAATTCTGCAGGCTAGACTTTCAGATGCTTTATATTCACATTTCTGAATTGAAGCCAATGGATTTGTACCCCGATTTATAGGTCCACAGGAACTGCTGGATGGGAGGGATAAGCACCCCTACAATGGAAATAATTGTGTGGGATCTACTCCTGTGTAAAGACCTACACACTGGCAGTCATTTGCTCTTCTCTCCACTTAACTATTACTTCCATAGGAATGATTTAAAATGTTCTCAGTGCTAAGATTGTTTTTTTATTCTGATTCACATGCCTTGATTCATTGTTGTGATTGGTTTACTATTTGTTGTTGTTTTTCTGCTAAGTGCGTTTTTGCTTAGTTTCCACTCCTTAGGAATTATCTTTATATCAAAATGGACGTTAGCCTCTAAATCTAAAGCTTGTAAATATGTATCTCCAATGATTTATTCCACCTGCCCCAATCTCAGAAGAACCAGAAGCCTTCAAGGTTGCATTCCATTCTGTCTGCTGGTAGAAACACCTCACTGGAATTATCATGAGATTTCAAGATATGTTGGGACTGTGAGTGTTTATATTCATGTTTGTTATCCAAAAGACATCAATAGTGAGCATCCTAGGAGGAGGAAGTTGGATTACTGATTTGTTAATTGTCACAAATACCTTTGATGACTGCAGAAGACATGAAGCCTGCCCTTCCTTACAAACTAAGCAGCCCAATCCTGAGTCTCAACAGAAGGCGTTGATCACCTCAGAGGGGATTAGAAACTAAATATATCGAACCAAGTAACATACATTGTTTGATCAAATGTAAAAAAAGTGGAACTGTCATATTGCTAATCAAATGTAGTTCAGTTTGCTGCCTTGCAAGCAATGCATCTGAGTCAGGATTGTCTCTGTAGCCATCCCGCCTCTGTTTCCAATGACTTTCTAAGTTTGATTGTTTAATTTACTCTTCACCAGTTCTCCTCAGATTGGTAAGTATTGTCAAAAAACAAAACAAAGAAACCTCCAGAACTTAAAAGTCTAAAACAAACATGAAGTTTCCAGCTTATCTTCCCTTATTTAACTACCACTGAAAGGCTGTAGCCAGCTAGGGTTCTACAGGGGCCAAACTTGCTGCTTGTGAATGCTTGTTCCACCAGTCCCAGATCCACACTATCTCCTGAGCTTCTTGCTAATCTTCCTGCCTCTGGAAGTCTCAGTCTCACTTTCTCTGGCCCCTAGAGCTTCCTGCTGCCTTTTATATTAGAATCCTTGATTCCTCTCAGATGATGGGCATCTTGTAATTGGGGCTGGCATAGCCTCAGGCTGTCCAACCTGGGGGCAAGCACCCTGTCACGAACAATACTAATAAAGTACAAGGCGGGAAATGTCTGTTTGTGTTACATGTCCTAATCCAATCTGTATTTCTTCTTACAAGTGCCAATCAACATTCTGAATACATACTGCTGGCAATACAGCTATGGGACAAGGAAACATCAAGAGCTGAACCATTAAGAAATTTGAAAGGTTTTCCAGTTTGTTAGATCTACAGTGTACATACAATAAGCATCTTCCAAGACAATATTCATATGATAAAATTCAAAGAAAAGATCTGCTGCAGCACTTGGGAGTTTAATAATGATTGTCTGTACCCAGTAATGATGATACATCACCGCTTGTTGAATTCCAACAGTTCAGTGAATTTTTCCCCTAAATGTCTTTGGTGATGTCGGAACAAACATTATTCATTTTATTTTATTTTGGAAAGAGAATAGACTAAAATAGATGAGGTGATTAGAATATTTGACTGCAATGGCCAGTTACTTGACAGTCATTTGAAAAGTAGTAGATTATCATTTCAAGGTGCATATTGCTATGCTAATCTCTCCTTGTTATAGCAGTTTTATATTCCACACTACTTTAGAATCTTGAATTTCAGATGGCAAGACAGCGAGTAACAAAAAGAAACAGTATTGAATCAGAGGCAGTCATTGTTCAAATGAATGTCAACCATAAAGCAATTCTTTTATACCCATTATTGGCAGAATAAGAGAGAAAAGATAGACAAGTAAATAGATGAATGGAGTAAAAAAGTCACTTTTAAAAGAAAATGACTTCACTTTCATAGTAGTGTTAATTGAACTCCAAATAGACAGATGAGTAAGGGGGAAATCTTTAAACTTCTCAATTTCACAATCTATATGGATGTTAATATTAAACTTTGAGATAAACTCAATTTATTAAGGTATGTAAATTATTAGAGATCCTAGGATGGAAGGTACCAGGGCCAGATTCAGGGGCAGGCAACCTAGATGACTATTTGTGGTGTGAGGTTTGGGGGGTGCTGGGCTCAGGGTGCTATTTTTGTTATTAGAGACAAAAGGGAAAAAGGAATGTTTGCAGTAAAATGCTTCAAGTATTTCATATGTGGGTTCATTTTTTTCACTAACATTCTGGAATATTCTGGACCTTTGTAGACTCTCCCAGACTTTTTGAGAACTGCCAGAGATGTAGCTGTGTTAGTCTATTTCAGCAAAACAAACAAGGATTCTTGTGGCATATTTAAAGGAATAACAAATTTAAATAAATATGTTAGTCTTTAAAAGGGCCACAGGGCTCCTTGTTTGCTGTGAGAACTACATTTTCTGTGAAAATCTCAGAACATTATAAGCCACACCCTTGCAAGAATATATGCAGTGAGGCATCACCAGTTAGTGAGATATAAGAATGAACTGAAATGAAAGTGAGACCCCAGCTATGATATTATGAACCTGGTTTTATTATGTAATTGTGAAAGTGTACTTGTGTTTTAAAACTTGAAGAGCGTAAGTAGTGCCTAATAAAGGACATATTTAATGAGATGCCAGTGACCTTTTGATCTAAAGGACTAGGGTTAAAAGGTTATCACCTGCTGTAACACTGTTTAATACTAGTCTACCCAGTTTTGGTGCACAGTTCAATTTCTTGATTTTAGTATACTTCAGTTATTCTCAAAATTTAAAAACTTTTGTAAGCTTAAAGGACACTATTTTTATTTATTTTTCTATGACATCAATAAACATAGTTTTACAGATCCTAACAACCAAATTTATCATCTTAGCATGCTTGCAAACTGTGAGTCAAAGTCATGAAATGGGCTACAAATGCAATAAAAATAAAATATTCAGAAGTTTAACAGAACATTGAGGGGCACTGAAAACATCCCTCACCTGGGGCGCCATTTGATCTAGGACTGGCCCTGGAGAGTACTATGGAAACATCCTGAATACAATATACAATAAGTACTACCCAGAACACACAAGTACTAATAAGGTTTAACTATTAAGTTATATTTGATTCTACTTCCCCCAAATAAACAGAATTACCTGTTCTTAAAATCAAGGCAAATCTGACTTTATACATTGTGAAATGAAGCTATATCATTTTTCCTATCTTTGGGTGGTAACCACTGCTAATTCCCGAGTCTCCCAAATTCTAGTTGAGCACATCTGTTTAATGAAAGTTCTCCCTCTGACAAACTGCTAAGATATCATACCCCTTAAACATTACTGACAATGCAAATACCCCTCTAACTAAATGTGCACCAGGTCTATGCCCTTCTGAGACTAAATTTTTCATCAAAAATTATTTTGAATTTATTGAAAACTGTATTTGATCTAATAGTCTTGCAGGGATTGTTTGTACATATGCCAAACCCCCTACTCTGAGGTCATCCTCAGCATGTTTTTCCATACAGAAAAGAACACAGACTAATGGACTTTGCTTATATGTGATAACATAGAATACTGCAGTAACACGGGCTGAGTTTCAGTGCTCCATCATAGAGAAGTCATTTGTGACTTCATGAGTCCTTTCTCATTCATGTGCTAATCATTTTTAGGGGAGACAATTCTGAAATTAGTGGACTCGCATACAGCTAGGAATCACTGTAAGTTTGCAGTAAGTGCTGAGGCTGCAGATGGAGTTGTCAGTAAAAATGAAGAAGCAGATTGTCACCTAGTTTAAATCTATTGACTTCAGTAGAAACTACACGCAGTTACACCAGCAAAGAATCAGGCCCAGAAGAATGAAAATAGTTTAATAGCACTAATGGAGTCATTTTTAACCATTTTTAAGACCATTAACATGTCAAATTCCATGATTATGATTACTCCTACAAAGTATAGGCTACAGCGCAAGCATGTAGCCAGGGGTGGGCCTGAGTGGGCTGGGACCTACCCACTTGGACATGAGGCCTGCCCACTGCAGCACCCAGCAGTGGCCCATGCTTTGCCACCGCAGCTGCAGGGCTGCCCAGCAGCTGGCGTGCATAGCTGTGAACAATGCAGAGGCACTAGCACTGACCTCTCTGTTCTACTCGCGGGTGCTGCTGCTGGCCAGCCCTGCAGCCACAGCATCGAAGTTCACGCCACTTTAGTGGGTAGGCCCCATCATGCTACTTCTTTGCTTTACTTCTCCCATAGCTCCACTTGCTAATTAACAAGGGGAGCCAGGGCACCAGCACTGCAGCTCTAGTTGCTAGGTAACAAATGAAGCATCTCAGGGCAACTTCTAGTTACATGACCAGAAGCTGCCCTTGCCAGGTCCACCCTGAAGATTCAGTGGTGCAACCAGAAAAAAGGGACTGGCTATGCCCCTGCTACAGAGGATGCGAGTGGTAACAGTCAATTTACTCTCTTGTGTTATTGCAGTAATTGATTAGGCAGGGGCTTGTTTCCTGAAATGGAATATTTACCATTTGGTTTAGATTCTGTAAACAGAACAAAGTCCCTATATAAATTCTCATCTCTTATATTGGTGGTATTTTTTAGTCTGAAAACAGTCTTACTAAATCTCAAATAATCTCTAATTCTGCATTTTGAAAGATTCTTTGTTAAGCATGTAATAAGAGAGCTTTGGACTGCAAACCCTCTGCTCACCTTGGTTTTGGAACACTTTCCTCCCCATTTTCACCCAGGAAGCCTGTCAGGGTTTGTAGGACTGCGAGGAATCATTGACCAGATGGCCACAGGGGCAGCTCAAAAGGCACTTCTGAATTGTTCTATATTAACTTTAAGTGAATCATAGCGCATAGGTCAGGTCTTCTGTGGTCTCTAACCACCATACACCAGCATGAGACCCTGGTTAAGAATACAGAAATTTGGGATTCACACATTGACATATTCTGGGATTCAAGCCATGGCTACTCCGTTAGCCATCCCTACAATGTGCTCAACAGCTAGACTGCACTTTCTACTAATGTCTGGATTTTAATTGGTTTATTGGTTAGCTGTTCTAATTTGGTGCTTCTATATTATGCCATTGTGTTGGGGTTCAGGACAAAGACAGTCTGACTTACTGGTCAGAGCGGAAGTCAACACTAGTTATCAGAGTAGACATGGGAAACAAAAGCCACAGTCAGAGGCCAAAGCTAAGAATCAAGTCAGGTCAAATCAGGAGTCAGAATGCCAGGGCCAATGGTCATGTCAGAGTCAAGATCAAGAATCAGAGACAAGAGTCAGAACTGGTTTAACCAGAATTAGGGAAGGCATGAATAGGGCTCAGTACAAGGCAGGAGAAAGGCTGGAATAATATAACCATTGGCAAATGATTGGGCAATCAGCCCCCTGCTGCTGGTGGTAGTCTTACAAGTAAGTCTGTTAATTCCCTAGGCCCATTGAGTGGTTTTGGCCAATCAAGTGGCTCAGTTTGAGACCACCTGTGCTCATTATATTACTTCAGGGTTAAGCTAGCAGATAAGCAATCTAGCTGCCAGTTCTTACTCCTGACACAGTGTGGCTCAGCTGGATAAAACATTACATGCAATGGATGAAGAAATGCTGTGGCTAAATGCCAGAAATTCTTCTTCTTTCTGAAAGAAAAGAAGTACAAAATCCAGCTAAGATACTAAAGTCCATCAAGGGAACATCTAAGTGGAACAGAGAGTCAGGGAAATTTGTAAGAGGTTCAAAGCCTCATTCATTAACTAAAAAGGCTCAAACTTATCATAAATCCACTGTATGGACAATATACTTGAGAACTGTCCAAACTACCCAAAGAAATCAGGCATGCAATTTGGAAGATGCAGGTGTTATCAAGAAAAATAGACTATGAACTCCCAGAAAAAACCTGATATAAGAGTAGAAATGGCCATCTGGGATCATCATTGAAACATAGTGGCCTGCTTTGAAGTGCTCAAAGAATGACAGGTTGCCTCAATATATAAAACAGTGCTATTAACAAGCAGACCACTTGGTGTTTGAGTGTGCCAAATATATAACAAGTAAAGCTCAACAAATAACTAATTTTTCAGTTCATTGACAGTTTTGAAGAAATAAAAAAATAAAAACTAAAAGTTAAAAATAATAGGAATAATAGAACATTTTGTTTTAAGAAAAAATAAAATATTTGATTCTGACTTCAATCATTTAAAATATTTTTGGATTTGTTTAAGTAAATCAAAGAAATTTTTGGAATGAAGTTGTTTCAAACTGAAAAAAATCAATACATTTAATTTTGGAAATCTTGAAATGAAGTTCTTTTTTTTCAGGGTTTTGGGGGGCTGTTCTAAATGAATAAATCAGCAAAATTAACACAAATCTGTGAAACATTTTAGTACGATCAATTCTACATTTTTCAGCAAAAAGAAGTTGTCCAAAAAATTTTACCCAGTTCTAATAAGGAGATTCTGCTATGAGGTCCTTCCAGAATAAAGAGGCACAATGGTAAATAAAGCCCATTACACTGTGATACAATCACAAACTGCTGAGAATGTATTGTAGGTGGAATGCTTTGAAGAACTAGAATTCTACATACTGTAATTTCAAATAGTGTTGCAAACTAAGGATCCACACTTCCATCAACTCCAGCAATGCATCCCGTATAAGTATATTTTCCCACTATCAACCCATAATATTTTTATTTTGTGTATTTTTATCTACATCTTTAATGTTGTGGCCAGTGTTGCTTGCTCTATTCCTATTTATTGAGCTTACACATGATTAAAGAGCGTTATAAGAGTATTGCAAAGCACATAAAGGCTGTCCTAGATATGTTACACAGAAATTATTATTAAAAGTATGTCACAACAACACAACATATTTAACTGGGATCAAGGGTGCGCTGAGATTCGTGAGTACAGCTCTGAGTGGTAGGCTTCACAACACTGCCGCTGCTATTGCTTTACTGGAAACAGATTTCTCTGAAACTGAGTTGTCAGGAAAACAGTGCATCAAATACATAGCAGAAGGGCTGGCGCAATGCAAATAATAAATAACAATAGCTTGCAGAATGAAGGCTATCATGACAGAGGGAAAACAGACTGTGGAAATTGGAAAAATTGCAGAAAGACCTAAAATTACAGAATCCAAAATTTTCAGGCACCTGTGACTTTCTAAGAAGAACAATTGTATTTTGAATTGAAAGCTGAATAATTTCTCTGTTGGTTACACTGCTTATCCTGAAAAATCCATCAGGATGTTTTCATTTCTTCACTGAAGTACCTAGTTCGAATCATTTTCTATTGTATTATTATAATCAACATTTTATTCTTAAGAAGTAAAATTATACCTTCCTCTCTATAATATAAAAAAAAAACCTCCTCAAGATGAGAGCTGTTATTTTTTTCTTTGTGGGGAGCTTGCAAAATATGGCTTGTCAAAGAAATTATTCAAAATGATGATATAAAATCAGTGGGACACCTAATCACATCATTAAATGTCCTCACCAGAAATCCCAGAATCATATGAAAATTAAATTGGTTTACTATAATCTGTAATATTTACAGTAGCATGTGGCCTTCAGGTTTTCAGTATTAAATCCTAAAACACAATAATAATAAACCATTCACCATCTCTCTCTTTTAAGCTCTAGCTCCTATACTGCTTTTATCGGTCATTACAAGGATTGAGGTGTTTTACCATGCTTTCTACAAGCTATCATGCCACTTTTGTCTGTAATGCCCCCTAATGTCCTATTATTTCTCTCTCCCTAGGACTGCAAAAATGCCAAATACACATTGACAGCACAAACCACCTAATAATCTAAAGGTCAAGCATTCTCCATAACCTAGTTCTTTCACACCAATTGTCCATAGCAAAGTATTCACAAATGCCATAATAGTTAATATCAAACTGGTCTGTTCTTCCCTGGGGCTTGGAGCATTGAGGGCCGAAGACAACATACAGAAAAATACAGGCAGTTTTCTTTTGGTAGGAGATGAAAATATTCTAATAAAGAAATGTGCCAAGAATACACAAATAGAAACTTCTGAGACTTGAAGTCAAGTTTCTATTTTAAAAATTGCTTCTCTTTAAGAATTTTTAGGGGGTTGTCTGCAGAAGAAAGAACATAAAAATGGCCATACTGGATCAAACCAATGGTCCATCTAACCCAATATCATGT
Source organism: Pelusios castaneus (assembly GCA_007922175.1). NCBI lineage: Eukaryota > Metazoa > Chordata > Testudines > Pelomedusidae > Pelusios > Pelusios castaneus. Next base: position 18,512,677 of record ML685793.1, on the reverse strand, counting down.
CTTCTGACAGCAGCCAGTGCCAGATGCTTCCGGCAGGGTGAACAGAACAGAAAAATTTATTGAGTGATCCATCCTCTGTCATCAAATACAAGCTTCTAGCAGTCAGAGGTTTAGAGACACCCAGACATTGGGGTTAGCCAAACAGACAAGGAGTCCTGTGGCACTTTTAAAGACTAACAAATGTATTTATCACATGAGCTTTTGTGGGAGAAATTCCCACTTTGTCAAATGCTTTGAAGAAGTGTCTCTGGCCATCTTGGCTAATGACCATCAATTGACCTATCCACCATAAACTTATTTAATTCTCTTTTAAACCCAGTTACATTTTTGGCTTTCATAACATCATTATATCCCCTCCCTTAGTATCTTTTTTCATAGATGTACACTCAGAGTGTTTTTAATCGCTCCTCATATGGAAGCTGTTCCATACCCCTAAACGTTTACTACCCTTCTCTTTACTTCTTCCAATTCAGTATTTTTTGTTTTGACACAGGGAGACTAGAACTGTACACAGCATTCCAGGTGTGAGCTTAGCATGGATTTATGTAGTGGTAACATGATATTTTCTGTCTAGAATATGTTGAATATGAATATGTTGAGCAGCACTGGTCCCAGAATGGATCTTTGGGAGATCCTGCTATTTATCTTTCTTTGCAGTTTTTCACAATGAAAACTGACCATTTATTCCTACCATTGGTTTCTTATCTTTTAACCAGTTAGTGTTCAATGACAGGATCTTCCCACTTATTTAATTACTGCTTCCTTTCTTATGAGCCTTTGGTGAGGGATCTTGTCAAAGGCTTTCAGAAAGTCCAAGTACACTATATCCACTGAATCATCTTTGTCCACATGTTGGGTGACACCCTCAAAGAATTCTAAAAGATTGGTGAGGTATCACTTCTCTTTACAAAACCCCATGTTCACTCTTCCCCCAACATATCATATTTGTCTATGTGTCTGATAATTCTGTTCTTTACTGTAGTTTCAACCAATTGGCCTCAACCAATTGGTTTCACATTTCCACAGGTCACCCTGTCACTAACAACAGAGTTTCAAATTCAGCAAAACCCTATGCCAGCAAAATTTAGCATCAGATATACATTGCACCATTATTTGTCAAGAGGCTGATATTCAGCAGCAATGCCATCATTCTTAATAGATTCATGGATTCCAAGGCAAGAAGGAACCATTGTGATTGAGTCAGACCTCCTATATAATACAGATCCTTGGAGCTTTCTCAAAATAATTCTTAGAGCATATCCTTTAGAAAACATGCAATCTTGATTTAAAAGTTGCCAGTGATGGAGAACCTACCACAACCCTTGGTAAATTGTTCCAGTAATTATTTACACACTCTGTTAAAATTTACACCTTATTTCCTGTCTGAATTTAGCTAGCTCCAACTTCCAGCCACTGGATCTTCTTATACCTTTCTCTTCTTAATTGAAGAGCATACTACCAGATATTTGTTCCCCATATAGGTGCTTATAGACTGTGATCAAGTTACCACTGGTAAATGATTACTAGAGTGAGAGAGGTATCAGATATATTATACGTAAAAGTGGAATTAACTGTTAATAGTGAAGTGTCATCAAGTGACAGTTGAGATGTACTTAGTGGACAGAAGATGGTTGGAAGTTATAGTGGAGGGCATAGCATGTTAACAGGTCTGACAGAAGGAAAAGAAAAAACTGGAAATGGAAGCCCCATGTAATCCTTGGAAAGAAAACGGAATAGGGAAGAAGGGGGAAAAGGCAATCTCTCAAACAAAGAGAAAGAAACTCTTAAATGAAAGTGTTTTTAGTTTGTGTGTGTTCTTTTGTGCCAGCTGCCAAATCTCTGATTGTATAAATGAAATATAAGTAAAATGTAGCAGTACAAATTAATGCATTGATTTTTGAAAAAAATAAATATTTGTTCTAATAAAAAATCTATTGTAATTACTTAAAGCATACTATTTCAAAGAAAATTAATTAATCTAAGAATACACAGACTGCTTGTACTGGCAGAACAATTATAATGCTCTTCCTGTATGAAATGATAGATCATCTGTGTGATCCCTTGAGTTTTTTCTTTTACACTATGCTCTTAAAGAAGCAATATATGGATATTTGTTGTTGCTGGGAGGGGTTGTCCCCATTATTTTTCAGAGGTAAATTTCACCCATATCTTAGGGTATGTCTACACTTCCAAGTTACGTCAATTTAAGGATGCTTAAGTCGACCTAAAGAATGCCATATCTACACTGGGCTTTCATTAAGTCAACTTAAGTGCTTCCTTAAGTCGACTTAATAACTTGCCCTCTTTAGGTCGACTTAAGGCCCAAGTTGACCTTATTAAGTCAATTTAAAACCAGTGTGGATGCCCTAAGTCTACTTAATTCCCTAAGTCAACATAGGGCTAGGGAGAAGGGAGCCGCGCTCCTCCTGGGGACAAGGGAGCCATGGCTCCTCCCAGGGATAAGAGGCATGGCTCCCTTGCAGAAGGGAGCTGTGCATGGCTTCCCAGTGAGAAGGAAGCTGCCCGCAGCTCCCATGTTCCCGTGGGGAGCTGTGGCTCCCTTGTGCCTTGGAGGAGCCACCAAAGTTAGTTTAAAAAGTAATTTGTCATCTCTGATTTTGTACAAAGATACTCAACATATTACAATTTTGTGAGGAACCATTTTAATCACAGTTGCCTTTCCATGCTTAGAGATGTCTAAAAGTGGTAGCCTTGGTAAGATTTATAAATAATGATTAATAGATTATCAGTTCAAAGCTGCTTATAATTAATTATTTATATCTTTCACAAACCAGTTGAATAAAATTTATTGTTTGACAAAATGTCCATCCAAAATCAAACAGCAATAATGCCCAGTTAAATGTGAATCTTTCAAAGGACTATGTAAAGGAAACATGATCTATTTTTGTGTACTAATTATGGTATGTGGTAATGTGGAAATACCTCATTATTAGCACCTTTCCCAGAAATAATGTAAATATTTTACAACTCCTAAGAATGTCGTATTATATGGTAGTAGCACTTCATAGCTGTCTTTCTTTTTAAAGAAGAGGCCAACTTGCATAAACACTGATGATTGTCAGTCTGTTTCTATGCATCTCAAACTTTGCTTTGTTTGTTGTTATCTCATAAACTTTAAGGCCAGAAGGGACCTTTGTGATTGTCTGACTTGCTGCACATTGCAAGTCATGGAAACTCTCCCACCCACTCCTGTAATAGACCCATAACTTCTGGCTGAGTTACTGAAGTCTTGAAATTATGATTTAGGTAGTTTAGATTATAGAATCCATCATTTACTCTAGTTTAAACCTGCAAGTGACCGTGCCCCATTCTTCACCTGAAGGTGAAAAAAACACCCAGGATTTCCACCAGTCTGAGTTGGGTGAAAAACTTCCCAACTCCAAGTATGCCGTTCACTTATGTTGGCACTTATGAGCATGTTGGCAAGATCCAGAAACCTGGGAACAAATTCTCTGTACTAACTCAGATCCCTCCCTATCTAGTATCCCACCTCTAGCCATTGGGCATATGTGGTACTAGCAGTTGCTGATGGGTCATTATAGGTAGTCTCATCATACAATCTCCTCCATAAACTTATCAAGCTCAGTCTTGAAACTAGCTAGTGTTTTGCTCCCACTATTTCCCTTCAAAGGTTGTTCCAGAACTTCACTGTTCTGATGCTTAGAAACATTTATTTAATTTCAAGTACACTTGTTTATATCCATTTGTTCTTGCATCAACAATGGCTCTTAATTCAAATAGCTGGGTGATTGGGGGTAGGTGGAGAGCCTTGGGAGTCAGCAAGGGGACTAGGAACACCAAAATACAACTTTGCTCAGGGGCCCATTTTCCCTAAGGTCAGCCCTATATGTCTGTATGAAGTCCAAGTCTACAGGCTTAGTGAAGGATAGATATGCAGAAGGAATCCTCCATTCAACCATTCATCAGCAAACCTGCCACACCAAACAGGCAGCACATCCCTCTGCAAGATTCTTCCCATTTTTGGGTCTTCCTAGAGACACCAAGGCAGATGCAGGAAGGTTTTCTCTTACCCCCAGCAAACCCTTTACTTCTGGTACTTTAGATCCCTTCTTAGACTCTTGGACCTCTTGCTAACTGTTTTAATGCTCTCATGTTTCTACCTTCTCATACTCAGCACAATATCTGTGGTAAAGTGGGAGAGAGATATGTGAGGTGAGGAATGAGGGTCCTGTTTCAGAGTGGACAGTTGAATCTGGAACAATTTGGAAGAGGGAACAGATAAAGGAGAGTGGAACAAGGAGAAAAGGGGGGGAGGGGGAAACCCAGCACAGAACTATTAGAATGGTGCCAAGCTTTGCCTCATTCATTTTGCTTTTATATTATATCCATTTCCCTGGCCCATTTAGACTGTAAACTCTGCAGGGCAGTGATCTGCTGTTCTTCTAAAACTGTGAGGTTCTTTTCTAGCACAGTTCTTATAATAAATCATCATAATAAAGCAGCTAAACCTTCTCAGCCCTTGGGTGGCAGCCCCTCCGCAGTCTTTGGCAGAGGTATTTCACTATCACTACACAGTCAGCCTGGCTGTGACAAGCAGATTAGATTTCTCTGTTCAGATAAATCTTCCACAGTGGCCAGCTGGGATACTAGGTGAACTCTAATGTGGTGAAAGGAAAAGTAATGGTGTTAGAGCCCCACTGTTTTCCAAACTACCTACAGCAGAAGAGACAATTTCCCTGAAGACAGACAGTGAACATGTTTCATTTACTGAAGTGTAAGGCCTATGGGACTTTTTAGAGGTGTATTAGAGTTTAAAAAACTAGAGTTGCTTTAGGTCCAGGAATCTCTCAGCAGATTACAGATTCCTGTTTGCCAGCTCTCAAACTCTGAAATTTTCCTTTAATTTAATGGGTGTCATCTTGTCCTCTAGCACTCTCATTTTTTCATTCTCATGCCTACCTAACCTTACCAATAAAACTGTCTGAGCTTCTCAACTAAACATTCATTTAAGAAATCACAAATCCAACAGACCTTGACTACCTTTAGAGTAAGACAAATAAATATATTAAGGCGCTCATGATTTCCTGGTTTTGTAGTCAAGAGACATCCAGTCCAATAACAGTCCATTTAATCACACTAAAATGCAAGTGCCCTAAGGTGTTACATGACACCCAATAGCATGAACACCATTCTGTATAGTCTCAATGACTCTTGAGAATCAGTTTACATCAGATTTTTTTTTCTTCTTTTCCATGTTAGGTTCCTTTTATTGTTATTATACTGGCGATCCCAGGTCTCAAAAAATAAATGTTCTAACACCAATCAGGCTCTGAAATTATTAGGACCCATTCCTGCAACCTTATACTGATTTGATTGGGACTATTAACAAAGGATCAGAATGTATAGACCTTATTCAAACTGAATACTTGCTCGAGTAATTTCACTAAATATTATTGGAATATTTGTGAAATGAAGTGCTATTCAACATTAAGAGTATCAGAATCAGGCCGTTATAGTTTATTGATAAACTTCGCATTATTCGTGCTATACTTTCCCATCTCTTTCTAATGTCCCCTGCACCCAATTCAGTTCTATAACAATATTGTGGCTTGGAACATTCATCACTTTTATGGGACTATTCATTAGAGAACCACACTAGCCACATAATTTAAAATTAACTAAGTTGAAACAATGACAGTAATATGAAGCATGATTCTTTTGTGATGTTCATAAATAATGTGCTTAAATTCCCTAGTAATAAAGCCAAATGAGTAAAAGTGTGTAAATTTACTAAAAATCCATTTGCAATTACCTATGCAACATGCTCCTTTTACTGTTTAGCTCAGAAATGGATGGGCCTAAGCTGCAAAAATCAGATCCTCAGCTGATTTTTTTTTGTTTTTTTTGAGATTTACTTTGGGCCCATCCAGTTCTTTTCAGAATCTCTTTCATATGTTCATACTTCTTTCAAACAATTAAAGAAACTGAAGGGGCTTCTGCAAAATTACAATTTAGAACCAACCATAAATAGTCTCTATAACTGTCTTTTGGAACTTTTCTCACAAAAGGATTACACAACTGTCCCACTAGAGGTGAAGACAACTTTAGAAATGATGGGGGATTTTACTGAGCTTACTCATACTTGATAGCATAATGTGGAGATTTGTCACAAAGGGCCCAATTCTATCATCTTGATTCATTTAAGCTATATCTACACTTAGAAAGTTAAGTCGACTTTGTTAAGGCTCCTTAAGTCAACTTAACTTGCAAGTGTAGACGCACCCATAGAGAAATGTTGTTCCAAGCCAGATTGTGACACCTTACTTTTATTGTTGAGCATGAATATTCCCTATGCAAGTAAAAGGGCCTATGAAGCTTAAAGATTGAATCCCATCCACTCCACTTCCCTAGCCCCAAAACTTTGAGAGAGGTTCGAAGTCTCTTTGTTTTGAAGCTCTTTAGCAGTTTGGAGGTGGGGGGAGGAGACGGAACAAATTAAGATTTCTCCTAATCTCTCCAAAGTAATTTTTATAAAAAATCTATCAGAGACAGAGGGCTTGTTTACACTTAAAACGCTACAGTTGTACAGCTGTAGTGCTTGAGTGTAGCTACTACATCTAACAATGTGAGGATTTCTCCCATCAGTGTAGGTAGTCCAACTCCCTAAAAGGCAATAGCTAGGTTGATGAAAGAATCCTTATTTGGACATTCTGGGAAACAGGAGTAATGGAACATTAAATGTAGGAAATTCTCCACCTCTGAGCTGTGAACCTAAATTTTGTTTGTTATGTAGCTTTCATGTCTGGTCAAATTTTATTCTAAACGGTGCTTTTTTTTGTTTAAAAAAAAAGGTGCCGGCACTCAGACAGGGACCTGGGGCCGCCAGCAGTGACAGCAGAAGCCAGGCCACTTCACTGTAAAAAAAGGTGCCAGTACTCAGTACTCCTGGGTACCATCACAAAAAAAGCCCTGCTTCTAAATAAGTCAACCTCCTATTAGTTCCATAGCCTTCTGAAACTTGCACAGTACTGAAAGCTCTAGCTACTTTGGGCTACATCAGACCCTGTTTATTTGATCTCACTAATAACATACTTACTTTGAGTTCCTCAGGGATCTGATGGGCAGGATCCCCTGGGAGTTTAATGAAGAGGAAAAGAAATCCAGGAGAGCTGGATGTATTTTAAAGAAATCTCATTGAGGGCACAGGAATATACCATTCTGGTGTGCAGAAAATATAGCAATATGGCAGAGGACCAGCTTGGCTTAACAGAGAAGTTTTCAGTGAGCTTAAACACAAAAAGGAAGCTTAAAAAAGTGGAAGCTTGGACAGATGACTGGGGAGTATAAAAAAATATATTGCTTGAGCATGCAGGGGTAAAATCAAGAAGGCCAAAGCACAATTGAAGTTAAAGCTATTAAAAGATATGGAGGGTAACAAGAAGGCTTTCTAAGGGTATGTTATGAACAAGAAGAAAGTCAGGGAAAGTGTGGGCCCCTTGCTGAAGGAGGGAGGCAACACAGTGACAGAAAAAGCTGATGCACTCAATGTTTTTTTTGCTTCTATCATCATAGACAAGGTCCGCTCCCAGATTATTGCACTGGGCAGAGGAAGATCCAGGGAACTGCAGACCAGTCAGAGGAAAGTAATTGGGAACAGTTGGCATGGATGCCTCAAGGGCAAATAATGTCTGACCAACCTGATTGTCTTCTGTGATAAGATGACTGGCTGTGGATGTGGTAAGCAAAGGACTTGATATACCTTGTCTTTAGCAAAGCTTTTGATATGGTTTCCCACAGTATTCTTGTCAGTAAGTTAAAGAAGCATGAGTTGGATAAATGGACTATAGGTGGATGGAAAGCTTGTTAGATTATTAAATTCAACATATACTGATCCACAATTCTAGTTGGCATCAAGTAGAGTGCCCCGAGGTTGGACCTGGGACTATTTTTGTTCAATATCTTCATTAATGATCTGGAGGACAGGGTGCATTGCACACTCAGCAAGTTAATGGATGACATTAAGTGGGGGGAGTGGTATGCCAGAGGGTAGGGATAGGAAACAGGGTGACCTAGACAAATTGGAGGATTGGGCCAAAAGAAATCTGAGGAGGTTCAACAAGGACAAGTGCAGGATCCTTCACTTAGGATGGAAAAATCCCATGCACTGATACAAACTGGAGAACGGATAGCTAAGATGCAGTTCTGCAGAACAGGACCTGAGGGTTACAGTGGACCAGAAAGAAGATATCAGTCAATAATGTGCCCTTGTTGCCAAGAAAGCTAAGAGCGTATTGGCCTCCTTTAGTAGAAGTATTGCCAGCAGATTGAGGAATGTGATTATTCCTATCTATTTGGCGGGTTATTATGTCCAGATTGGGATGGGGAGTTGAACCAGATGACCTCCTGAGGTCCCTTCCAACCTTAATCTTCTATGATTGCATAACTAAATTATGAAGTTATTTTGGTGACATTTTGACCTTTATGTACTTGATAGCAATTGACTATAACTGGATACTCATTGTTCAGTATATACATGCTAATGTATAAATAACAGAATATTTATTGAAGTTTAACAGCTATATTAATAGTGAACACATTAATGAATCGCACATAAACAGGCATTTGACTGATATCTAATTGTTTAATATCAGAAAATATTTAAATTTGTATTTTATTAATATAATTCCCTCTGAAGGATAGAATTTTTTTAAATGTTAAACTGTAGTCATAGGTCCCTATCAGCTAATACTTGAAAGATATTTCCCTTTACCTTAAGGGCTAGGTGTCTGTGAGTCGGGGATTGGCAAATATGAGCTCCTCGTTGTTTCCTGTGGTCAATATTTCTCTTTCAGTGTTGTCATCCCTTTGCACCAGCGTGAATTCTACTCAGTAAAAGTTCCAAGTTCCCTAACTATGGAGACAATTGTGACACTGTAGATGACCACACATTTGTTCCAATATTGTATTCAATTTAAATGCCAATATACATTTTACAATATATCTGAGGTTTGTAGATATAAATCCTAAAATGTTTTTAAACCTCAGGAAATCTCTTTGGTAATGGACCTGGGATTCTAACTGATATTGCAAATACTCAGTATTGAACTTATCAAAATCCTTGTGAAGCAAGTAGTTTAAAACGTGATCACTTTGTTAAAGCCACCATGTTCACCTCATCTGATGTTTATAGGCTTCTTTATGGTTTTATTTTTATTATAATTAACAAGATGATGATGTACCTGTCAGAAAACAGAACTAATTAAAGTATTAGAACAGGATAAGTGGTAAATGGAGTCCAGAGAAAGGGCAATTAACAGCAATCTGGGGGAGGTGGGGAGACCTTCTAAAATGTGCAGTGGCTTTTGTATTTTTCATCAGTGACATTGTCATTGTCATCATTAATCTGTCTCCTTACATTACTGGCACTTTATTGCAGTTAATGACCCATTTCCCATGTACCCTCACTTTAACTCTATGTCTTTTTTTATTAAAGGAGTAGTAATTTAGCAAAAGCAGTAATGGTTGCATTGTCACTCTATGAGTATTCCATACTACTACCTTATTCTCCCTCTTCATTTTAACAGTCACTAGCTCTAGCAATCACTATTCCCTTTCTCCAGTAGAAGGTTACCGAGTGTAGTTATTTGTCCAGATTCTGTATATATAATTTTATCTTCATTAGAATTAGCTAATTAAGAATAATTTTCTCATATGGTGATTACAAGAGACCTATTGTAGTCCCAATGAAGTCACCAGATGAGATTTCCCATTTAATTCAATGTGAGCAACTAAATGTGTACATATATGAGGACTGAGAGTCTTGTAATTTATATGGAAGTATACATAATTGCAGGGACTTTTCTTGTATTGCAGTAACACTTTTCTGACTTTGACACATATGCTGCATCTGCAAAATTTGTGCAACCACCTACTTAACCTGCACAAAAATAATTGCATGGGCACTTTATCTGATTTGTATGGACGAAGGTTTACAGGGTGACAACACAACATTCCCATTTTTGTTCAGTTATACTAGTTTAACATAGAAAGACAGATTTTGATAGAAATATTTTATTTGTTTTATACAAATAAATAAACATGCTAACTAGATAAAATACCAGGAGTTGTTTTCAACAAAGATAATAATAAACAATACCCAGGGAGGGGAAAAGACAAACACCAAAATGGACTAGAAATACATTTTAAAACAAGGAAATGAGTTAAGATACTTCAAAATAATGAAATATACCTATTTCACATCTGCTTAGTACCAAGGGGCAAAGGGCATAGAAAGGGTTCATATACAATACAGAAATCTTCTGAGTCTTGTATTGGCATTCTAACTGACCAATAGAATGTCATATTAGATCACTAATAAAAGCCTGTCTGACTCTGGTCATCCAGTACAGCTACTATGAAAAGAATTATGGGTGTACGTACACACACACACACACACACACACACACACACACACACACACACACACTCCATACCTATGTATACTAGCGCTTTTGTCAATATAACTTGTGTCACTCAGAGGTGTGAAAAAATACTTGTGAGCAATATAAGTGACACTGACAGAAACATTGGTGTGGATAATGCTATATTGACAGAAAATGCACTCCCTCCAACATAAATACTACTTCTTGTTGGGGGTGGTTTAATTATGCTTATAGGAGAGCTCTGTCCCATTGGAATATAACAGCTACACAGGAGATTTTACAGTGGCACAGATTCATAAGTATAGTTGTACCACTGTAAGATCTCTAGTACAGACATGGCCTATGGTTTTAAAGTATGTCTAGGGACTGGTTACCAGCAAAGGTGAAAAACAGGTTTTCTATCAGACAAGAAATGTTGATCATTCTCCTCGTTGAAATGTATATTAAGTATTGTATATTTCACAGTGGGTCTCCTAACACCTGTTTGAATCAAGTGTTAATGCAGGATTGTGAAAAAGATAAAAATAATAGAAATAGTGAGGATAGGGAAAACCATATCTTCAGATGTGCATCAAAGGTATGCCTGGATATATTTAGATATAGGACATGCCCAGGCACCTTTCACTGAAGAAGGAAAAGGACAGTGAGCTTGCTCTGTGAAAAAACGGGTTTCAACCAGGCTTGCCTGAAAAGTGTTGGAGAGAATTTTGGGTAATATAAGCTTCTCTAGACAGGAGAATAATTTTTTTGTTGAGTTTAGTCTCCGAAAAGTGTGTTATGATTTTATTTTGTATGTAACCATTTGTTTCCAATATCTTTAATATCATTTGATCTCTGTTCTTTTAAAATGAACTTATTCTTGTTTTTACTGTAAATATCTCCAAGTGTCATGGAGTTAATCAAAGTGATGATGCTGAGTTGAAACTTACAACCTGTGGGTATTGTATCATTGGGAACAGGAGGCCTAGTAATTTTGTGAGGAAACAGTGGAATAGGAACAGAGCACTCCATAAGGATGCTTGGAGGACTCTGGGATTGGTGTGTGCCTATTGCTAACTCTCTAGAAAAAGGGAGGCCTGGAAGTTAGTGCTTGTGCTGCCAAAGACTGGTCATTTCAGGAAGAGGCTCCACAGCAGACACTAACAAGGTGGCCTCACGCCAAGGGCCAATGGTGGCAAGGTCCTTCCCAACCCTGATACCACTGGGGAGTATGGAGTGTCACAAAATCAGTGTGATAAAAGAGCAAAATGCTTGGGATCAGGAAGCTAAAAGGAAGCAGGAAAAAAGTGATACATTGTTAAATTCTCTTTATCTTAGGAAAAGCGGCGACATAGATTGGCTCTTGTCATAATGATCTAATTTTGTGTCCCTGAATGTGTATCAGCAGTCCATTGAGGATGTGATTAACTGAAGGCACAAATGACAGAAGTCACTTCTCACTTCAACCAGCATCGTTAGATGTCTAGATACTGAAAATTGCCCCAACGATAAGAAAAAATCAACTAACCACCAAAATAAAATACTTCTCTGCACATGCTTCTCAACTGGGACAAAGATGGAAGAAGATACATGACAGATGTCACTCATATTGGTTAATGCACTGCTGGAAGATGTTAAGCTAGTACAGCGATGAACACTATTAGAACCTGTATAATTTTGCACCCACTATTCACTATAAGCACAAACTGATGGACTGTATTGAGACCCTTAAAAACTGGTCTAGGGTATCTTCCACAATATTTATTATACTGATGTAGGAAAGTTACTGTATAGATCTTCCTTTTTCTTCTCACTGACAAATTATAAAAAGCAAACTAACAAACCCCACGTTATCATTTTATCATTAAAAAAATTTAATTATCCTCAGGATGAATGCAAAAGTTTAATGAAGCAACACCGGCATTAAAAAAAATCCTGTTCTAGCAGAAATAAGTGAAAAAACCTATAAATGGTTCTGCTCTCAGAAGTTGTTTTCTCTGGTAACAATTAATTTTGCCAATGTCATCAATAATAGAAAGGTGCATGGAGCCAATTTTATTTAGTCTTCACTCATAGTAAATGTATTACATTTTCCATATATCACTGCAAATGACATTAGGTACTGCTAAGGAAACTGTCATTTTTCTAGTTTATGCCATTAACAATAATAATCTCTGACTACATTTCAGAACAAAAGGATATTCTAACAGTATTGGGTAGTGAGATATATTTAACTATGGCTGGAATTTTGCTCCCAGTGTGAGTTATGGCACCTACTAGAAAAGAAAAAGGGAGTTCAAGATTTATGCCTGATTCTTTCTCTTGGAGGGGAGGTAATCATCTAAACATTTATCTATAACTAAGAAAACGCCCCAAACTGACTACGTTATCAGCTTCTTTGAGACTGCCAACTTTGATACGTCATTTGATATTGCTGCTCTGAGCCAAGTCATTCATCAAGGTTTTTAAAGCTTAGCTCCTCACCTGTGGATGTAAAGAAGTAATTGAGAAAATAAAGTCAAAATTATGCCTGGTCATCATGTTAAGGGCAAAAATGTAATCTTTATAGTGAATAAGATGTGACAACATTCAATAATATTTTTTTAAAGCAGTTTAGCTAATAAAGGTACACTTCACCTAACCGGATATGTCCAGAAACAATAAAACAATAAACAATAAAATTGTTTATAAAAATAAAACAATAAAATTGCCAACATTACCTCTAACTAAAAGCAACTCCACGTTGAATTTAATGTTTAGTCCAGTTCCGATATATAAAATGATTTAAGGCCTCACTTTTTAGCATATCTGTTTTTCACCAGCTATATATTAATGGGACCCAATCCCATATTCTTTACTCAGGCAAAACTATTAATCGCAATGGAATTTTACCCAATCACAGTTCCATATAGACAAATAATGCTTTATATTGCATTCTGTATTGTTGTATAAAATCCTGTATATGATCATGGCTTTTTCCAGTCTGTACCAATCCAAGTTATACTGCATTTCTCTTGTTAGATTGATAGTCTCCATTCTTCTTTTTTTCATCTCTATCTCCCAGAGCTCCTCAGATTTTGATTGCTGAGATTCTAATTATGGATTAATTGTTCAGATACCCGTTACCCTGGGGGTTTTGGAAATAACACAGAAGTGCTTTCCATGCGTTTGATTGTTCTTGCGAATGCAACAACAATGCATTTCAAGGACAATCTACAAATTTTCTCAATTACCTTTCCACCTTATACATATTATAGCTGCACAAATTCTGATTGCAAGATATTTTTGTCTAGAGATGAATTGTAGTTAATGTACATATTGAAGTTTGAAGAAAAAATGAACACAGCATGGTGTTTGATACAGTATTTATAGAATAGCAATTTTTCCAAAGAAATCTATGTACAAGAATCACAAATGTTCCTCTGTGTTGCTTCTTGATTGAGGGATGTGAAGATAGCTAAGTCTCCATTTATCGCAGCAGTAATTTTGTTCAATCATCTGACACAAATGAAAGATGACCCTGGCTTTTACTTGGAAGACAAATCTCACTGATTTGACTGCTCGCCTACAAATTTGTGTGCATGGTGTATGATAATACTGTTGGTGAAGGAACAACTGATCATGGAATAATTTTAACAGCTGAAAAGGTAAAATAGCCCAGTTCCATCAAAAATCAAGCACTGTAGTTTTCAATATACATGTGGTATAAAAGAAAACCAAGGTTAGATTTAGTTGAGCACTTATATTACAACTAGTAGTTTATTCCACAAATTTCACTTAGTCTTCTTGTATGAATAATTCATGAAAACCTTGCAGACTTCTGGAATTTGTTCATGAATTTCTAGTGAATAATTATGGGTCTTCAAACCATTTGATTTATAGATGCTGGAACTAGGGATGCTGGCAGTCCTGCTGTACCCCCTGTCTTGAAGTGGTTTTCATCATATACAAGGTTTACAGTTTGGTTTAATGGTTCTCAGAACCCCGACTATAAAACTTGTTCCAGCACCACCGAATAGATTTCTTATATATAATTTGTCTTGTGTTGATTAGTTATGTAGTATTGCTTCCGTTCCCCAATTGTATTACTTATTTAATTAATCAATACAAGATGAACTGTGAATTTAGCAATTGCATCTACACCTTAAATTCACTTTCAACTAATATGCAAGCATTTAAGCTTAAAATTTACTTTTGGTAAGAATTTACACTAGTAAGTGTTTAGAACTCAAATATCTGTGGAAAATGGAAATGTGACAGTCATGACTATGACTGAATCAAATTTCATTTTCAGATCAAATGAATATTTGCATATCATTTTATATGCTATTCATTCACTTCTATACCAAGGTATCATATGTTTGCAGGATAATAAAGACCTATGTTATATATTGCAGCTATTTTTCTTGTAGGGCTAAATGAAGAAGAAATGGGAAACAATATCTATAATTATATTTGTGAACTACTGCAGACTAGACTTTCTGGGGTATTGTCCAGGCTTCCATGTAGTCAAGAAGGGAAGGTTAATTCTATGTGGGTTAGTTCTGAAGTGAATTTATTTTTCTTTGGGAGTTAAATAAGCAAACACAAAGGGTGTGTCTACACTTACAAACTAAGTCGATTTAAGGAGGCTTAAGTCGACTTAATTTACTCCGCGTCTACACTGGGCTTTCCTTAAATCGACTAAAGCTGCTCCTTAAGTCGAATTAAGGAAAAGTTAGTTCAAATTAATAACACCTCTTTTTAATTCGAACTAGCACTTAAGTTGACTTTATTAAGTCAACTTAAGCCAGTGGAGATGCGGAGTAGTGCCTAGTTGAACCTTTTTAAATTGACTTAAAACATTAAGTCGACTTAACAAAGCCAAAAAGGGGCCACATCTACACTTGAAAAGTTAAGTCGATTTCTATTAAGTCGACTTAATAAGGTCCACTTTAAGTTGACTTAAAGTTTACCTTATTCAGTTGACTTTATAAAGTCGACTTAACTTTTCAAGTGTAGACATAGCCATAGTGACTCAAAATTTCAGAGGGGCACTGAACTCTTCAGTGATTGCAGAAGAGCTGATGATGGTTGCTGGCAGGTGCCCTCTCTGTGCAGATGTCAGGCTGCTTCTGGTCACAGGTTTTCCCCTCACCAAAAAAGGATCCAGGGATCAAAGTGCAGGTTACAAAACTATACTAGAATCCAAACTTTCATCGCCTATCCTAGTGCTCAGATTCACTAACAGTAGACAAGGCATCCCTGTACTAGCATGCAG
The DNA here is from genome assembly GCA_007922175.1 of Pelusios castaneus. Classification (NCBI taxonomy): domain Eukaryota; kingdom Metazoa; phylum Chordata; order Testudines; family Pelomedusidae; genus Pelusios; species Pelusios castaneus. Next base: position 18,497,014 of record ML685793.1, on the reverse strand, counting down.
AGCGGAGCTTGCCATGTAGTGACTAGCTAACTCTGCTCGGCTGGGTGGAAAAAAGGAAAAGTTTTCCCCATAAAGTTCTCTAAGCTGGGAGTCCCTTGAAGAGGGAAAGGGGCCATACTGAGCCATCTTGCTCCCAGATTCCCAGAGGACAATTCTCAGGGGAACCCTGCATGTAGGCCTGGGGCTTACCCCTCAGACAGCCCTGCCCTTTCCTTGGCTGGCTTCAGACAGCTCCAAAAATTACTTCTCCCATTCCCCACGCAGAGGTCCCAGGGAGGGCATCTCACTTCCTACTGGTCAAGCTAGCTCTTCTTCCCAGGATTTCACTTGTTGGATAGTGAATAAGGAAGTATTACATACTCCTTCACAGAACACAAGAATCAGCTAAATTAATAGGCAGAGGGTTTAAAACAAATAAAAAGAAGTACTTCTTCACACAACGCACAGTCAACCTTTGGAACATCTTCACACAACGCACAGTCAACCTTTGGAACTCTTTGCCAGAAGATGTTGTGAAGACTAAAACTATAACAACGTTCAAAAAAGAAACAGATACATTTATCACAAATAGGTCCATTGATGGATAATAGCCACGAAGGGCAGAGATGCAAAACCATGCTCTTAAGTGTCCTTAGCCTCTATTTGCCAGAAGCTGGGACTGGACAACAGAGGATGGATCACTAGATGACTGCCTGTTCTGTTCATTCCTTCTGAAGCCCCTGGCATTTACCATTATCAGAAGATAGGATACTGAGGTAGATGGATCATTGGTCTGAACCAGTATGGCCATTATGTTCTAATCGTGTGACTCTGCCCTGTCGTCTGAGCAAGCATGCCTACAGTCTTCCCCCAAGCCAACGGGGGATGCTGTCATTCTAAATAGTGGCTGTCTTCTCTCACGCGGGGTTGCCTCGGACAGTGTGTCTCTCCCCGAGATACCTGCACACAGAACTCCAGGTACCTAAGTAAGATCCTTGGGGATTACATAAAAATATATTGAACTTACTGTGAGTATAAAGTCAAATCCATCCCTTGCCATACTAGAAAGTAAAGACCTTCAAAGTAACACCCACATGGAAGGGCTCAGATCCATCCTGCTAGCTCAGGGTAAGAGTGCTGAAAAAAAGCTAGGGTAGGATAGAAACGCTCTGGTTCAGACCCTGCGCTAAAAGGGAACAGCATGTATCATTCCACCACAAAAGCATTTGCTGTGTCCTTTCATCATACAGAGAATATTCAAATACATCCAGAGACTTAGTAAACTATGTGACACAAGTAACAAAGAAATTTCAAACTGATTAATATCACACTGCAGAAAACTACTTTTCTGCTAGTAAAGACCCTGGTGATTGCAAACATGACAGGTCCCATTTACATCACACTTCAATTTTGCTGAAATGTAGGTGTGAATGTGTAAGCAGAAGAGCACCACAGAAGATAAATGCAAAGCTAAATGCAAGATACGGTTCTTGTTTCTAAGGATCACTAAATAATATAAGACATAAAATCAAACACAATGCTGAACACTGACAGGAAGTAATGGGAGTCTCGCTAGCATCACCACATGCTTCTTGTCTGTATTGTGTTCACATGTTATTTTGAAAAATCATTTGGGGTATGTTTAATTGGGGTTTTTAAAAAGTCATTCAATGGTTACCAGCTGTAATCTAATATCCCTTTATGATGAAATCATGCATTTCTGCCATATCTTACAGGGGATTAGGAAGTACAGAAAAGAAGTACATAGAGGACTAAATTAAAATTGAGACTAAAGAAATCTAGGGAAAGTCTAAATTAGTATAATTTACACCTTATTCCAGCCTGAGCCCCTAAACATATATAATAGGTTGCTCCAACTTCGACTCTTTGGTCCATGCCTTAGATCAGTGGTTCCCAATCTTTTTGGCTCGAGGGCCACAGATACAATTTTTACAACTCTGAAGGGCACCAGCCTCCACCAGAAGGCTGCGTCCTCACTGATCTCCCATCTCCCTGGATGCAGCAGGGAAACTGTATCCATCCTATAGTCCTGAACGCTCCACTTGGGTCCCTAGGCAGTGGCTTCCTTTTGCAGCCAGGGAGACTGAAGATCATTGCTCCTTTGCCTCTGGCTCCAGCAAGGACCCCAGTAACTATGGACCTAGGCAGAGTGCTTTGCCATACTCCCTGCTAGAGCCAGGGAAGAGACGCACTGATCTCCTGTCTCTGTGGCTGCAGCAAGGAGCCTGCACTAGTCTTGTTGCCTCGTGGAAAGGAACTGTGCCTGGATCCTTAGTCTTAGCGGTTCCCTTCTTCAGCCAGCAGGAGGTGAACCATGGGACATTTTGAAAACCCTCGCAGGCCACAGGTTGGGAACCACTGCCTTAGATCCACACCAATTTATCAACACGCCAAGCAATCACCCTTTTCCCCATCTCCTCTTACTTTTAGATTGTAAAGATGGCAGCCTGTTTGTGCTACACCACTATAAAGCTTTTTGATCACTGGAAATCCAAGACTCTATGAAGTATGAAAACACACTAAGGTGGCTGAACACTCAAGGCAATTATCTTTGAATATCTCAACTTAGAAGAGTGCAAATTTGCTAGTCCAAGGAAGCCAGTAAATGTGCAACCAAATTAACTGCATTGTTTGCATTACTTAGTCATAATAGCACTAAGGAAAAAAATCTACAAAAAAATTAATTTAAAGCTTATACCAGCCGAATGTTTGTAGATCATGAGGTACCACATATTTAAAACTATAGGATTAATCTTCGAGTATTTCATCATCAGATGTTTACAAAGGAATATGTTCTAAAATTCTACCAGACAGTGGTTCAGGGTCAATGCCACTCGGCTGATAAATACCAGAGAAACCTGGAGAAAACCCAAACATTCCTCTAGTCATTCATTTGCTTGACAAGCTTCCTTTTACAGGTGGAGAAGAACATTCATTATGGCTATGTCTACACTTACTAAAGTTAGTTCGAATTAGTTAATTCGAACTAATTTCAGTTAGTTCGAATTAACTTAATTCAAACTAGAAAAATTTAGTTCGAACTAAGCAAGTACCATTTATGGCACTTGCTTAGTTCGAGTTAGCGAATTGCATTGAGTTCAATGGGCCGGTTAGTCCCAACTAAGCAATTAGTTCGAACTAACATGGCCACATTGGTTAATTCGAACTAACTAGTTCGAATTAACCCTTAGTTCGAATAGCATACTCGAATTTATTAGTTCAAATTAAGGAAGCCCTTAATTCAAACATTAAAGCCTAGTGTAAGCATGGCTTTAGTTAGTTTGACTTAAACTTCCTTAATTCGAACTAACTTGCCAGTGTAGACATAGCCTATGAGTGCTGTATGTTGACTGTTTTCTTCATGTTGTGTACTTTCTTTGTACTGTTAAAATGCCCGATGTCTTTTTCGTCATAAGGAGCTCAGACATCTGGGGTATTTTTACATATAGAAAAAAAAAGCTGACAAGTAGACAGTCATATTCAGTATTGCTAACTGTTGTTTTTCCTTTCTCAACATAGGTGATCCTTCAGTAGGCCTGATATTATCATATATGAATAGGTGAAAAGAGTAACAGTCAAGAGAATCATGTGTGATGCATGATCCCCTTTTAAAGGGCCACTCTGATGAAGGAATCATGTGGCAAGATAAAAGAAAGATTCAATTGTACAACCCTAACTCATGTTGGTGGAAAATTTGCCCTGTTAAATTAAGCTCCATGTAGAAAGCCCATGAACAATGTTAAGTATTCTTCACTGTTATCTTCTGGCATATTATCTATTAAATAGTAACATATGTACTGACATCTCATTTATAAAGCACTCCTATAACATTTCTCTTCCTATACAAGAAACAGAATTTAAATTAGCTATATACAGAGGCGGCTTTTGGGGTAGGCGAAGCAGGCAAATGCCTAGGGCCCCAAGCAGTAAGGGGTCCCATTGCCTGCGTTCCTTACCCCAAAAGCCACATTTGCCTTGGTCAGCAGGAGGAGGAGGAACTGGTTCAGGGAGTTGGGGCCACATGGGGAGAGCTGGGGCCAGAGGGAGTACTGGGGTGACAATGGGGGCCGGGGACAAGGGAGAATGGGGCCACAGAGGGGTCCCCATAGGCCTATAGGGGGACCTGCAATGGGCTTTCGCCTAGGGCCCCCAATAGCCAAAGTCCACCTCTGACTATATAGTCTTTGAAATAGCTATGTAACACTATAGCTCCTCCACTTCATGTGATTTTATTTTCAGTCCCTTCTTCCTCTTCCTGTTTGCCCTCTGAAAATTTCTGTACTGCTAGATTTTCTGGCATTATGTTTGCCAACTCTTGAGGGGTCACTTGTAGATGGACTCCTTTCACAGTCTGCATGTGAACAGACATCTCTTTTCTGTACAGCAGGACTCATCTAAGAGGCCTGGAGCTCCATTTTCAGGGCTTAAATGGAACTTCAGTGATAGGTAGGGATCCTGGGCTAGCTGCATTGGAGCAAATTTCAACCACTTGTGAACTCTTACTACTGTTATTCATGAAAGTAGCCCCATCAAAATTAGCTACTCACCAACATGAGTAAGACCTGTACAATCAAGTCCTGGGTGCTAAAGTTGGAAGGAAGTATGGTCAAATCAGAAGAGATAATATGTTACAAATTGATTGATTTTTCAAAGGCAGATCCTCCTTTTAATTATACACATGATCTCCTAATAGACACACTGCTATTGTGTTTATAGTTTTGAAAAGTCAAACAGACATTTACAATTTTTGTGAAATAACCATGTTATGTGATCCTGGAAAATTTGCACTTAATTTCTACAACAAGGACAATGATATGTTGTGGAACAATGTAATATTACAAATCACAGTATTGTAATGGGATGCTTATAATAAATGATACTTAACAGATTTATATCCTATCTTGAATCTTTGCTCCTGCATGGCCAATTATGAATCTAACTCCTCCCAAGAAAGTTTTCATTCTCCATGTGACTAAAGCAAAAGATTGCTACCAGATAAGTTCAGAAGTGTAGGATAGGAACAAAGAATCTTACTGTAAAAAGATAGTCCCACCCAGGAAGTCAAAGGGGATCTGGATAAATAGATGTATTCAGAAAATCCAGCCACAGTTTGTACAGTACTGGCTGGGAATGCAGCAGTTTCCACTCTTATGTTCTGTGGAGAGCAACTTGGCAGCCTTTGAAGTTTGTTGAAAAATTGATCTGCAAGCTGAGATAATGCAAGACTACTTCCAAATGATGGTATAGTCAAAGCATTATAGCGAGATTGCTTCTCCAGCACTTCTGCTGAAAATAATAAACTAGCTCTAAGTGAAGTGCTTTCAACTTCTGAAACTGATCATACAATACACCAAACTGAATACCATGTCTGACAACAAGTAGAAAGTTCTCATCTTTGACAACTAACATTTTTAGCCTTCAGTGGGGAATCATAACTGGGTTACATGCTGAGTGCTTTGAGAGGGAAAAAATAAATTCAGAGTGGGTATATTCAGTCCCTTTGTTTTCTCCTCTCTCAGAGCGAGCATTTCTAATTCCTAAAACAGTGTCTAAAATAATATCTTAAAATAGACTGATTTTTGGATACTGCTTATAGTAGACTATAGACTATTATACCTATTACTAATTTTTATTTATATGGCACCCTAGATTTGTGTGACACTCTACAGACATAAGCATATTGATAGTGCTAAACAAATTAAAGGTGAGACTATTTTCTGTACTCCATGAACTTTGCCATCTATGGTAAATTCTAGTAAATTACAGTAATAGCAAGCAATTCTGTGTTACCGGGAAGATCGATGAATTTGAGTATTTGACTGTCTGCCATGATTGTTTTCCAAATATTGTTCTGGATTTGACAATATCTTCCCAGTCCTGCATAATGTAGCTTTTCTAACATACTGTATAATGAGAGGCCTAAATCTGAATATTCTACTTCAAGAAATCTAGCTCATAGGACCATTGTGAAGATTAATGTTTTGTAAAACACCCTGAAGAAAAGTAATAGATATGTATAAGAATAGTATGAATTTTCTTGTGAAACGAGTGCCCTGAAATTAAACATTTGGTACCAGATCCTGCTAAGATTCCTTTGAGCTGCAGCAGAAGCCACTTCTAAAGACAACCTGTCCTCACTGTCTGGAAATGGGGCAGACCAAGGAACAATGACAGGGTAGAAGGACAGGTTGGAGGATGATGTGCTTTCTCTGTTGATCCCCAGACAATTGAATGGTTCAAAGAAGGTCCTTATCAATGAGAGTCAGAATAGCATTTTGCTGCTCTAGTTTGTGTCTGGAGCAGATTCAGCCTGCTGGCTGGCCCAGAGCAGGGAAAAGATAAAGGCTTAGAGACACTTTTTACTCTCCCCCTCAAGCTGTACTGTGGATTGCATGCTTGAAATTTTAATTTAAGATCTATTTCTGTCATAATACACAATAGTAATATTAGAAATATCTTTTGCTATAAGAGCCTAAAAAGGGGGAAATGCTGAGGTGTTGATATCATGGCAAAGTATTCTTTTTAAAGTATGAAGATTTCTATGCTTGGCATCATGAACAATTAAATGTTAAATAAATTTAAATACCACCAAATATCTAGCCATGCACGGATTTAGAATTTGCAAGATACACTCTGTCAGCCAACAACTCTGTTATTTTCTTTGGACTCTATCAGAAGTTAGCAAGTTGGCATATATAAACTTCTATACATTTCACTGTGATTTTTCCTTAGAAAATAGCAACACTTTGGCTTACAATGAAGACCAAGGGAGGTAGGAATCTAGGAGCTGCTATATAGGCCCTATACTGACTGAGGACTGCCCTCTGTTCAGTTCAGTTTTATCATAGAATCATAGGCTACGCCTACATTTACCAAAGTTAGTTCGAATTAGTTCATTCAAACTAACTAATTCCAACTAATTTTAGTTAGTTTAAATTAACTTAATTTGAACTAGCATGGCCCCATTGGAATTTTATTTCAAACTAACCAAGTGCCATGCATGGCACTTGCTTAGTTCGAATTAGTCAGCTGCATTAAGCTCAATGTGCTGGTTAGTTCGAACTAAGCAGTTAGTTCGAAATAACATGGCCACATTGACATAATTCATACTAACTAGTTCGAATTAAGGGTTAGTTCGAAAGATATAATCAAATTTATTAGTTCGAATTAAGGAAGCCCTTAATTCGAACTATGAAAGCCTAGTGTGGCCAAGGCTTAAATTAGTTCGAATTAAGCTTCCTTAATTCGAACTAACTTGCCAGTTTAGTTATAGCCATAGAAGTGGATGGGACCAAGAGAACTCATTGAGTCTAGTCCCCTGGACTTATGTCTAAGTTCAATTCATCAGCTGGGGAAGAACACCATTTCCATGTTACATGCAGTGTTGTTATAGTCCAGAGTCTCCAAACTATGGGACGCGCCTTCCTAGAGTATAGGAGAAGGAACATTTGAGAGGAAAATGGTAGAGCCTGGGCCAGCTTCCATGAAGGTAAGTAAGAGAGTGCTATACAGCCCCAATCTGCCCCAAGCTCTGCTCTGGCCCTGCCCCCCCCCCCCCCGCCTTGGCTACTGGACCCACTCCCAGCCATAGCCTCTAGCCTGGCTACAGCCTTGGCACCCAGCCCATTCATAGCCTTGGCCTCTGGCAACCAGCCTCAGCACCCAACCACAGCCCTCCTTCCTGGCACCCCCAGCCCCAATGACTCCTGGCCATGGCCCCCAGCTATGGCAGCCCCAGCCTTCAGCCACCATGACCCTAGCCCTGCTCTCAACCTTGGCCCTCAGCCCCAACTGTAGTCCCACTCTGAGTCACAGCACTTACCCTCAACCATGTCTCCACTATAAGCTGCAGTCCTGCTCCCACAGTCCTAGCTGAAGTTAGTCCAATAAAATATATTACCTCACACATCTGGTCTTTTTCCCAATGTTACTTATTTGACTAATAACAGTGATTGTAAGCAACGCAGCTCAAATTTTGAATATCAGATAACAAATAAAGAATAAATGAAATTCTATTTGATACCAACAAATAGAAAAGTGGATTCATTGCATGTCCATTACTTATTATCATGTAAACTACCTTTTCAGTTTTTTGTATAAGTACATTGACTCTCCTTGTACATGTACCATCTCTCTCTACATTTCTTAACTCATTTAAATATTTGTAGATGTGTAGTTTAAATAAAACAATCACAGGAACAAAGATCTCATCACCTCCACTCGCCTGGCCACTCCCAAACATCTCCTTTTAAAGATATTTGGAGCCAAATTCATCCGAAGTATAACTCCACTGAAAGCAATAGATACATTTGTATTGATCCAAGATGTCAAAATGGAAGTACAAGAAAAACTGTCAGTGCCTCTAAATTTTCCACTACTCTGGAAATTATAGAATCATAAGACTGAAAGGTCTTGTAGTCCAGTCCCCAGCACTTATGGGTAGGACTAGATATTATCTAGGCCATCCCCAACAGGTATCCAACCCTCTCTTAAAAATCTCCAGTGTTGGAGATTCCATAACCTCCCTAGGCAATTTATTTTGGTACTGAATTTCTGCCTAGTATCCAACTTAAACTGCCTTTGCTGTAATTTAAGCCCACTGCTGGTTTCCGTCTTCAGAGGTTAAGCAGAACTATTTTTCTCTCTCCCCCTTGTAACAACCTTTTATGTACTTGAAAATTGTTATGTCCCCTTTCAGTCTCCTCTTCTCCAAGCTAAACATACCGTTTTTTTCATTTTCCCTCAGAGTTCATATTTTCTAGAACTTCAATCATTTTTGTTATCCTCCCGTGGACTTTCTGCAATTTTTCCTGAAATGTGGCACCCAGAACAGGATGCACTGCTACAGTTGAGGCCTAATCAGCTGAGGCCTAACAGAGGGCCTGCTGGCTGTCTAACCATTGACTTCCAAGGGCACTGAGGCTCAGGCCCAGCGGTAGTAAGTTTCAATAAAGTTATGTACATCAATATGTTTTTCTTCATCTTCACACACCCTATCAACAATATTCCAGCTTCATTATTAATAAATATAAAGAGGAAAATGATTGAGTAGCTATCTGTTGTGACACTTAGTAAATTAATGTTTTTGCAAAGAGAAGTGAAATTGGTAAATGAAAAGCACTTAGAGAGGGGTCAGATACTAATTGCTTGATTCTGTTTGCCAGGAAGTTAGTGTCAAAACTCCAGGGATAACGGTGGGAGTAAAAGCAGACTCACTATGTTGCATTTTGTAGGTCCATATTATTTAACAAATATATAATTCACTCTATATTCTCTATTACACATGTCGGGCATGTCTACACTTAAAAAGCAAAGTCGACTCTTTTAAGTCGACTTAACCAAGGTCGACTTAAAGTCAACCTAAAGTTGACCTTCTTAAGTCTACTTTCACAGAGCGTCTACACTGTAAGTCAAATTAAGTCAACCTAAATAGACTTTGTTAGGTCGACTTAACAGTCGACATAGCCGTCCACGCTGGCTTTAAGTCGACCAAAAGATGGGAAGTGATTAAGTTGACTAAAGGAAGCGCTTAAGTCGGTTTAATAAAAACCCAGTGTGGATACGGCGTTCTTTAGGTCGACTTAACCTTCCTTATGTGGACCTAACTTGCAAGTGTAGACATACCCATCCAGACTACAGCTACCAAATTAGGGCACAACGTTTTGTTTACAAAGGTAAACAAAAATGCCAAAACTATACCTTTCAATAACTGCTCTTAGAAAGTATTATAATGGCTCGAGATCACTGGTTTCACCTGTCCTGGACACATAGTTCATGGTAAACAAGATTATCTCACTTTAAGCAAGAAATGGGAAATTTGTGAAGGCCAATGAACCTGCTACTAACTTCACTAGCACAGTTATTTAGCACAGGTGTTTCTCTGATTATAATACATGGGGGGGGGGGGATTGTGTTTTATAGGGCTGCAACTTACACTTTCACCTACACAGTGTTGTACTCTAATGTTACTGCACCATTATAACATTTAGGCATTTTAGCTGATCAAGGCTAAGGCTTCCCTTCCCCGCTTCTTATGCTTGTGCTAATTCATATTGCCCTAATTCTTTCTTTCTGTGTTTATATTCATTTAGCACGCTTCCAAAGATAAATATATATTTCAAAAAGAATAAGCTAATCATATGCAGATATTGTATAAAAAACTTAAGGGAAAAAATGAAAAACCTCTCATGGGAACAAAGAAAAATAGTTTCAAACTAAGCACCACAACATATTTTAAAAGCTACAAAACAGAATGATACAGAAACAAGTAAGAAAAGAAAGACATTAAAGAGAAGAATCGTATGTTGCTCTTTAGCGGGCTGAGCTGCAGAGCTTCTCAAAAATGGGAAAAGTTTTCACACAAATCATTTCTATTTTTCTCTGACCACCTTTAGTGATCAAGCAACACTAATGAGTGCCTAACTGACAAAGCAGAACTGGCAGTAGAAACATGTTCAGCCATAATACAGACAGCATATAATAGTCACTAATTCTTAGAGATGAGGAAAATATTCTCTTCTCCAGTCATATTTCCACTCATGATCTTCTTGCTGCTAGTACACAATGGTCTTTCCCTTCATTCACCATTTTTCCTGATGTTGGAAAAAAGTATTCATATTTGAGAGTCTTTTGCTGCATTCCTGAAGGCTTGGTGATAAAATTCTTGCTCTCTGTTAAATTCTATTTCTATCTGTAATTACTGTTCCATAGCTGTTCCAAAGAAGAAACATCTGTTGTTCCTCATTACCATTTCTTCTCATCGCCTAATAGCTTTTATGCGCTTTGAAAGCATGTTGGATTACGTTGTTATGTTCTTCTGATGTCTCCTGCAAAGTGAGCCAAGCCAGTTAAAAATAATTCAGAAAAGCCTGAATAGAAAGGTGGTTTGTAGAGCTGGAAGAGAAATGGGAATATTTTTTTTACTGCTTTTCCAATTGATTATAATACTGCCATGTTTTCCACACTTAGCCCAGAAGTATCACCTTCAAGAGAAGTAATATAAGAATGATGGGACAGCAACAGATAAGCTGACTGGCTGGTATTTCTGTCATTCATTAAATCATGCCTTCCATAGACAGTATTCACGTTAGCACTACAACATAGAGGATCAGAATGTTTTTCAAAATATGCAATTATTCTGAGCATAGCCACAATACTGGCAAGAGGTAGATATTTATTGGCCAGCTCATTAGTACTAACTCATGAGACGACTCAAATAACTCAGCAGGTAGTATTTATTCTCTTCTGCGTGCTCTTTTTTCCATGATGTCTGTCACACTGTGACCATTCAATCTTTCTGTTAACTTCTGGTTACTCCTTTTGGCAGAATTTGACTGCAGCATTTCCAATTTTTTTCCTTATTTCTGTCTCCAAAAATCCCATAATCATTTGGTTCTTTTATTATGCATTTTGTGCCACTGATTTTCTATTGAATCCTGAAGTTTGTTCTTGGGCAGATTGTTTAACTTAGCTTTATTAGGTTAACTTTTGTTATCTTCTTGCTAATTAGTTTAATTTCAGTCAATAAATATTTAATTTCCAAATAGCAGCCTCCTTATTTTACCTAAGTCGCTGCTGATTGAAGACCTTATTAAAAATAAAAGGAAAACATGTCCATCATAGAGATTATGCTGAAATCATTTACTTTCTATTTTCTTTGTCTTAGCAAAAGATTCAAGTGTCTTAAGACCTTGAGTTGTCTGTGATTTTCTAATTCAAAATTTGTTTTGAGGGAGGAGGGAGTTTAGTTGTAGCTTTGCTCCATAATTTAAGTAGCATGTCATAGTAATAACAGTACTCATTGCTTTCTCTGAAACTAAAGATAAAAAATATTGCAACCATTAGCAAAATTTCATGTTTTATCATCATTTTAGGTCATGGCCCCACACAGTACAGTAGAGATGGTATTAAGACATATATATTTAGTAAATAAAATGCCAATTTCAGTCACACCTAAATTAGGGTAAAAATCCCCATAACCTGGAGGATAAAGCTATTTCTGTCCTTATGTACGCAGATCCAGTTTTCCTAAGAAATGGCACCATGTATTTGTTACTCAGTGTCAGTAACTGATTTTTGATCTATTATATGTTAGTATAATCTTTAAGGGGATTATCCCATCTGTATTTCATAGCTGTTTAGAAAGCATACGTAGTAGTAACTTAAGTGAGGGGACAGTCTTCCACTTATACGAGTGTAAAATATTGACAAAGCCAGCAAATATGCAGGTCTAGGAAATGAGGAGGAACAGAGCACTTCCTCCTCTGCCTCATGGTTTCTTCTAGCCACAGGAAAGTCGTGGCAATGTGCCGGAAATGCAATTTGTGAGCACAGGACCTAGTATGAATGGTGTGCAAACCCATCATCTGCCACCTGACAAAAGGCTAAAGGTTGGTTGGGTTACTGTGAGGTAAAGTAACAATCCTTAAATGACAAAGTCCAGAGGGGTAGGTGTGTTAGTCTAGTTCAGCAAAACAAACAAGGAGTCCTCTGGCACTTTTAAAGACGAACACATTTATTTATCACATGAGCTTTCGTGGGAGAAATCCCTAAATGGCAGGGGAGTCACTGCACCTAAAAAAAAGGTTGGGTGGCCAGGACCTGTGACCCTGGTCCGGGTCGGGGTCGAGGCCGGACCCTACCACTGCCGGTGGTCCATGTGCCCAGTGCCAGCAACACCACTGCTTAATGGTAGAAGATGTTGTGAAATTCACTGAACTATCCAAGATCTCCGCAATCTCCTCCCCAATAGATAAACCCATTTTAACATAATGTATTAAACTTGCAGAGGGCCTGGGCATTGTGGTGAATTTCCCCTACCACTCAACCCTGCATAGTGCTGAACATTCTGGCCACTGAAATGATAGGGACTGTTCAGGTGCTTAAAGTAAAGCACATGCTTACCTGTTAATGGTAGACTGAAGCTAGAGAGCTCAGCACCTTGCAGGATCAAGCCAGTAATGCAAGGGTTAACTCATAAGTCACGTCCATCTTTTCGCAGCCTCTTCTATACTATGGGGCAATTTTCTCCTGCAGAGTATGTGTGAACGTGTGTTTGTGTAAAAGAAGACTCTCTTTGCCCTCTTTCCCCACCCTCTTCAGAGGTGTGCAATACAGGACAGGTTCAAGACTTCACTGTAAAGCAAGGTGCAATACAAGATATAGCTCTTAGATAACAATGACTTCAGGAAAGGAACTGTATCTGTTTATATGTTTGCACAGCATCTAGCACTGATCCAAACTAAGATCTTTGCGCACTGCTGTAATATACAGAGTAGATAACAGTGTTGCATGATATATAAAATGGTGTCAAGGAATCAAACCTTTTCACAAAACTTCTCACTTTTTAATAATTTTCAACAATATCATATTTTCCCTATAACATTTTAATAGAAATTTTCATTTGTACTTACAGTGCTTTACCTAATGTCTGATCAAAATGCAATTTTCAGTAAGCACATTTTGTTTTCCAGTGTCTATGGCTGCATCTACACTGGTAAATTAAGTCGATTTAAGCTTGGCTTAAGTCGACTTAATGTGCCCTGCGTCTACACTACACTTTCCTTAAGTCGACTTAAGCAGCTTGATAAAGTCGACTTAAGGAAAATAAAGTCGACTTAATGAAAATTAAGTCGACTTTATTAAACCACCTTTCTACTCGACCTAAGGCTTAATTCGACTTTCTAAAGTCGAATTAAGCCAGTGTAAGCCTGGGGTAGCCCTAAGTTGACTTAGGGCTACCCCAAGACTACACCAATGCCCTCCCTGGCGGGGGGGGCACAAGGGGATCCTGGCATGCCCCCCAAAGGGCAGGGCATGTGGGCACAGTGTGACACTGTCTGGATTTAGGGAAGCATTTATGATATTATTTTCTATGGATATCTCATAAATGCTATAATCCATAAGAACTATGTCACTATCTGCCTGGTGATCTGGTCCCAGGGAGTAAACTGATGAGCCATTAAGGATACAATGGTTGTATTCTTTATGTCCTCAGTGGCTCATCAGGATACTCCCTGGGACCAGATCACCTGGCAGATTCCTTAACATTAAGGAGACAATGGTTGTTCACACCCTCCCGTCTAAGACATTTGTCCAGAATGACACAAGTTAAAGTATGGATATAACATCAAATTCTTAACTTCTAATCGAAATAGAATTCCTAGACATAAACTATACAATCTTTCCCAGCAAATTACTACCTTTCTATTGATACCAAACATGACATAGTTACTATGGATTATAGCATTTATGAGATATCCATAGAAAATAATATCATAAATGCTTCTCTAAATCCAGACAGCATCACACACAGGGCTCTGCCCTGCCAGGATCCCTGTCACTCTTTGCCCCATTGTACACAGGGGGTGCCCCCCCACCACCGTGGACCTGCCCAAGGTCCCCCTAGCCCCACAAAGTCGACCTAAAGCATCCAGTGTGGACGCTCTAGGTCAACTTTGTAAGTTCCCCTTTAAGTCAACTTTAATTTTAAATGTAGACACACTAAGTCGACTTAACGTAGTTAAGTCAACTTAAAAGTGCAAGTATAGACATAGCCTATGGGAGCAAAAGTATTTAGATAAACGTATTTATATTCATTTCTCTAGGAAATATTTTAGTATTATTGTCTAATTTATCTTTTAATTGTAACAGGGTATTTATTTATTTGTATTTAATATGCCAAAAAGATTTTTTCACTTTTAATTATTTTGATGTTAGCATAGCTAAAAGCATAGGTCTACATGGCTTGGGATCTTTTCAAAAAGATGTCTGCAGCAACCATTAATTTCTACTCTTTTCAATCCTTTTTCACAGTAAAATGATCACCCTCTAGGGTAGCTGTTAACAAAATAATTCTGATTCCACAGCTAATATTTTGACATGTTGCATAGTGGCAATAAGTCACTGATCCAGTTATATTAAATAGATACTTTATGAAAAAGCCTCTTATGATTTCCTTAGCATGCTGTTTTAACATTGATTGCTAAGGAATGCATGAGCAGAATACAGTGCTGTATGTGAATATTTTATTTGTTCATCAATATAATTGATGAACAATATATTGAAGCGTCACATCTTCAGCCTATTTGGATTGAAAAGGGGTTTTAAGTAAATGTAACTACAATTAAAAAGTGAGTTTTGGTCAGTTTCACTAAATTCTGCAAGCAGTCTTCTATTCTTCCTTTAAGTTCTTTAAAGTGTAGATGTTTATATATCAGTGTATTTCAAGATGTGTTCTAATGTCATTTAATAAGAGTGAGCACCAAAAGGAGCTCTTTCCTATTGATAATCTTATTTAAAACAGACATAAGAACATAAGAAAGGCCGTACTGGGTCAGACCAGAGGTCCAT